>WUAM01000119.1:8599804-8621139 GCA_024336885.1 Actenoides hombroni
CAGGGAAGGAGGGGTGGTGGAGTGGCCCTATATGTTAGAGAATGTCATGAGACCTCAGAAATCAAGTATAGTGACGACAGGATTGAGTCTGTTTGGATTAGGTTAAGGGCTAATACAGCTGATATAGTTGTGGGAGTCTACTAGAGACCCCCCAGTCAAAGCAGTGAGATGGATGAAGCTTTCTATAAGCAGCTCAGAGAAATCTTGCTGTCACTCGTAGTCTCAGAATTCTTGAGACTACACCAACTGTCAGGTGCCAAAGTATTGATATTTAATTTCTGTAATCCGAGAAGTAGAAATATCATCATTTATCTCTCTGTCATCTCCATACAATTTCTTATAAAGTGGAATGAATTGTCTTACTACTAGTTGCTGGTTTTAGAAACCTCTATAGCTATTAATGAAATGCCTGGAATTGAAATAAATTAGTTTTGAATATTCAGCATCAAATTATTAATCTTACTTCTTCCAAAAAAACCCAAACAACCAATCCAAACAACAAATCAAACAAAGAAAACATAACAAAACCCCTACAGATCTCTCCCTCCACAGGTTTTTTTTCTCCTGAGCCTCTCAAACATTTCACATTTCCTACTAACTGTCACAAACACCTTTTCTCCATGGTGTCAATAGGTTTGTTCTTGTGGTAAAACCATTTTTTTGGTCATTATCTTTCATATTCAAAAAATCCAAGTACAGACTTTTACTTGCCGTAATACCAAGAGCAGTAATAAATTTAAGGTATCTTAAATTTAATGTTCACTCTACTTTGAGAATTAGGGGATGGCTTTCCCTCAGCAGTTTTCTCAACTTGACAGGTCTGCCTACACTTCCATGAAATAACACTGAAGAAAGTAAACAATGTGCTCTTGTTGCACATCTCAAATGTTTTACAAAATACACATTAACAAATAAATCTGTTCGGTTTCAGGAAGGTGTAATTTTGCAAAATGAATGACTTGTTTTTTAGCCTTTTAACATTTCTATACCTGTATACAGTCTTTGAAATACCCCAAATTTTCTTGTGCTGATATAGTTAAGCAAACATTTATTATTCATCTAGTAAAATGAATTTAGCCATAGTTGTGCATAAAATTGTAGGCAACCATTGGGGTTTAAGGGTGACTAATTATTTCATTCCATATGGCTTTATGGTGAGAAGCTACATATGGTAAAATAAAGAACAGGAAAGGGACTTATTAAGTATCCATAACACAAAACAATTACTCAAGACTGAAAGGAAAGTTAGGTATTTACGCAAAGGTAAATAACGTGACTTTTCCAGTATATAAACAGAAAGTGAGTAATAAAGATGACTGCGGGCTTCTAAAGAATGATTTGGGCATTTTACTGAAAGACAGACAGAGACATCCCTAAGCAAAAATATTTCTCTCAGTGCTTACAAAGGAAGTGAGATAGATGTCAGAAACCAAGATTGATTTACCAAGGAGGAAGAAATGTTGAAGGAAACAAGACTCACACCAAGAAAGAGATGAACAAATTAGACTGTGCAAAGACTGCCAAAAAAGGCAGGACCAGATGGGATGCAGCCTGCACATCTAAAAGAAGAAGCAAATGAGATGGAAGAACCATTAGCAGATATATTTAGAAAGTGTGAGAGAACAGGGGAATTACTGAGGGGCTGAAGAGAAGCAAAATGTAGCACCCATACCATACTCTCCATCACAAGCAGCAGCAATGATACGGGAACCGTGACAGTTTCTTATTGCATGGTACTGCGCTAGCATAACTGTTGCCATGGCAACACAATGCAATGGGAGCAGATGGGGAGTAGCAGGGTCTGTTTAAGGGTAATTAAGACATGCTTGTTTAGGAAGGTGCAAGTGTTATGCCCCAGCAGGCTTTGTGTGCTCTTCAAGAAAAGCTGCTTGTGGGCTTTTAAAATTTTGCCACTGGGGATAACTAATTAGCAGATGGATGCTCAACAGAGGAGTCTAGATTTTGACACGGGTGACAGCTGGGCCCAGGAACAGGCAGCCTTTGTAGAAAGAGTAACAGAGAGATGCAGACAGAGAGACCCACTCAGGTAAGAAAAAGCTGTAAGAAGTGTTAATCTGTAAAAGGAAACGTAGAATGTTCATTCTAAACACGTTTCCCCCCCTTTGTAAATATTTCTTTGATTCACTTACTCTGTTTTCGTCTCAAGTGTTGTTTCTTTCTCCCCTAGTTTACAGCTCTACCAAGTCATCCTCTATTTTTTTCCTCCTTCCTCTTCTGTCACGCATATTCTAATAAAATGGCCTTGGGGGTAGATTTTTGTGCCCCTTGTTTCCATATACTAGCAAAGAAAGAAGGGAATTGGCAGTCCTAGGGAAAAAACCAAACAGCAATGGGTATGACAGCAGACTGTCAATATTCTAAATGTTTATGTTAATCTACATGCAAAAAGCAGTTTGGGACATGAAGGTAGTCAGAGTTTACACACATTCTAACTGCAAACTTGGAACACCACACTGTCCAGGTACCCAAACACTCCAACAAGAGGCATTAATTCATGGCCTAAACCAGCAGCTCATACACTCAGAAAACACCTCTCAGGGCAGGGGACACAGGTGAAAATTCCAGCCAGCCTCTGACTTCCCCACTTCACATTAAAGCACAACACTCACACCTGCTAACAGAGAGGAAGACTGGAGAAATGCAAGACCAACAGCTTAAATAAGAGGAAATGGGTCAATAACAGTGTACCCAACTACTAAAGACTCAGAAAAGGCCTATTCTAGGAAGAAATCAAAACAAAACCCTCAAGTCCCTGAGGTTTAAGGCACAAACATCTATCAAGAGGATTTAGACAGAAAATCTCATCGCATCTCCCAGACTACTTTCTAGCCACTCAAAGTTACTCCCTGTCTAAGAGAAACTCCATTTATGATCCATGTATAGCATCTGAAAAGGCCTCAGAAGAAAAAGCCTGAAATAGCATCCAGAGGTTGTAGCACTTTAACCTATGAATAAAATTAAGCTTAATTGCACTATTAAGAGTTTTGGAGAAAACATCATTTATCACGCTGTGTTAATGCATAGGAAATAAAAAACTGCATGCCATTTATTTCCACAGACTGATCACAAATACCAAAGATCAAGCTGGATTGTGCAAGTGTGGTTGATCAGGTAACTTCTATTTTCTGCATAACTGTGCAAACATCACTAAGGCATGTTTCTGCATATGCACATCTAAAAATCACATGTATCTTTTACTAATATCTTTAAAATCTGCTTTCTGAGAAATGGTCCAGTAAAAGCTGATCACTTGAATCTTCACAGAAGAAAACAAAACACAAAAACCAGCACAAGTGCAGCCAAAACTAGTTGCTAAGTATAGCATATCTCTATAAAATATTTATAATTTTTACCTAGTTCTGTTATTCATCAAGATAATTTATGTAACAAAGTCCTAAGAAATGCCCACTCATTTCTCAAAGTCGGTTATTTCAAGTATCTGGAAATGAAAATTTAGGCATAGAGCATAAAAATATACTAATGAAAAGGAAAGAGTAAACACTGTGGTTTTCCTGCTACTGTTGAAACCATAACTGCTGTCAGAAGCTGAGGAGAGAAAAAAAATTGAAATATCTACAGCAGACTTTTGTGGGAATGGCTCAACCAGGATCTGGCTAAAAATGCCTAAAGCAGACCTGTTCAATTGCAGTTCTGTTCCTATTCTCTCCTGTTCCTCTTCAGCTGCTCTTCTTGCTAAAGTCTCCAGTCCAAGAACAGCATTCCTTAAATTAAAAATGCCCTCCTTGGAGCATCTGAACACTTACTGACTCAAATTCCACGTGAGAGGACACAAAAGAGACCCACAGCTTCTGCCATGCATTTCACATAGGGTGCTAGAATGCAGCCAGATAAATAGCAAGTGCTCATATTTTTCTTAAGAAGTCTCCTAAAGACCACTGGCACAGTTACTAGAACCAGGTGAGGAAAGGTACATACATCCCTGGAAGTCAGTAAGGAAGGAGCAGGAATGGAAGAATGACACTGACTGGCTGACTGAAAAGGCCCCACCATCTGCTATTCACTAGCCTGGTTTGGCGGAAAACATAAGGAAAGAGAATTTACTACCAAAAAATAAAAACAAAGCAAAAACAAACCCCAAACCACCATTCTGGTTTAACTACTCTGAGAATCTGCCTGGAATAACTCACAAACAGAAGCAGCTTTGACAGAAAGTACTTTAAATCCGCTATCAAACTGATGTAACCTGGAATATATTTATCAATAAATACATTAGCCTAATTTTTAGACAGCGTCTCTCAGACTTTTTGTCTCACTACAGTCACACTGCAGTTGTACGCAGAGACAATTGATCCAGTTTGGTTACCAGAACAGTATAGCTGTGTTAGTGCTTTATACAACTAGCCCTCAGTGAAGGGGAGAAGAACCAGGGAAGAGACAAATGAAACTTAACTGTGTCCCAACTATAGGAAAATATTTTTTACAGCTCACACTTTCTTCATTGAAGTCATTCAAACCTAAGATACAAATCTATTTTAGGTCATGATTACTTAGTTATGGGGCTTATGACACTATATTTAAAAATCACACTGAAGAGATAAGAGAGTTCTTACTGACATGCTTTTGGTTTATTGCCTTCTGCTTCTTCCAAGCCCTGCTCTTCTCAACAGCTTTTGATCTCAGTCTCCCTCGTGTTGCCAGATGCACATTTTATTTCCTCCCTCCTGTCCTAGTCCTCTGCCTTTCTCTTCCCCTTGATTCAGCATTGAGCTCCTCTGAATTTGAGTAATTTCCTTCCATGCTCCCAGAAAAGAGGTCAATGAAAACCACTGCTGCCAGTTTCAAAGCCTGGGTCACACTCCAGCCCACACCAGCCCTGAGCAAAATTTACAGCTTTATATTAGCAGAGCTACTTTGTGAACCAGTGCTGGATTTGCTTTGCACGTAGAAGCGATTAGAGCTTTCCAAGTCTCTTTTTGAAAGCAGACAACATTCAGCATTCAACCACATCCAAATTTATCAGAAACTTTGCAAAATTCTGGTAGGTAAGATGTAGTCGCTTTTACCCTGTGTTTTGTTAAACTTGAAACCAGAGCTTCAGCCTGAAAGACTGTTTGTCTAACAGCAGGGTTCCTAATGAAAATCTTGGTCAACGAATTCAAACAATGCACGTGCTGGAATGAAACTGCAGAGTGATCAAGGGCTATGTTAAAGCAGAGTGACATTCTGCATCTCACCTCAACATCACAGGCCTATCAAAGCCAACAATGACATACAAGGTAAGGGATGCCTTTACACTCTGCCATTCTCTCAGGGTGTGCTTTTTCTTTTTTTTTTTTTAAACTTTTATCTTATAGTCTTAATTCATTTATGTTAACATTGCCTCTCCACTACATGGATTACCTATTTATTCCAGCTGCCAAATCCAAATCTCTGTTGGGGGGTGTGTGTGTGTGTGTGTTAACAAATAAATAAAAAAATAAAAATCTAATCTTTCAATCAGGTTTCATCTGAAATGAAGCTGTAAATTATCTTACCAGAGTTTAAAAATACATCTCTCATCACTTCAGCTACTCGAGGGCCTCAGGTTAAGTAGTATGGCCAGGAACATGTCAACACCCCACACCACCGAGAAGAATGTGGGAAACTTACTTATATGCTATTTATACATGTTTTACGTAGCATCTGTTTCCTTGAGCTTGGTTGTTTCTGCTGTGCTCACAGTGTATCTAGTGACTGGAGATAATCAATGAGGAAACATTTTGACCAGTTTTAGATATCCACGCATCCTGTAGAGCAAGATATGTGGATGTATTTATTTAAAACTATGAAATAATTTCTTTTTATAACAGGTATAGATCTTTTTCTACTGACTTTTACTGAAATAAAAAAAGAAACTTAAGTCTCATATTCAAATAGTTCAAGTTTTTCACAGGACTTCTCGAAAATCTCTCATTTTGCAACAAACTACCAAGCTAGCCCAAGACGACTATTTTCTAACGAGGGCAGTTCAGCATTTGACTGATTATTGCCACAGGTGTAGTCTACCTTGCACAGCAGTTCATCCTTGTGCCTGTATGCAGGCTGAACTGCTACTATTTCAAATGACTCTTTTCTTTTTAATGATGGAAATTCTTTCGGTTCACTCAAAAAAAAAAAGGTAAAAAACCCCATAAAATAATAGTTCCTTTGAAGGGATAATGCATTGAAAATGGAGCAGCCCTTTCCCTTTAAGCCAAAAGAAAACATCCCAAAAACCAAAATGGACAGACTACATTTTTAAGTCTTTATACTCAGGCTATTTACTAAAGGTATGTGCACAGATTTGCATGTTCACTGATGCAGGGAAGTGTATCTGGAATGCGGATTTCATAGGAAATGCTTTTAAATAGCTATTCTGAGTAATCAAGACCACTTTTATAATAAGCATTTTGCTGTGTTCACTGACATTCACAAGCATTAAAAAAAAATGTTTCTGTTCTTTAAAAAAAATATTCACTATATCTGGTGATTGTAAAAGCTTTCAGTTAGAAATGAAAAAATATTTTTCTAGGGTCACCCAAATGCCAGATGGCAACAGAGAAGCTTTCTACTCAATTCTGGGGCTGAATTAATCTTCTTAGCACAAACAGATTTGTTAACTACCATAGGCTGCAACAGAAAAAATAATCTCGCTGCACAGTTTAACGTTTTGTACAAGGTAACTCAACCTCAGGACCTCCACAAACTCTCACCCAATTTTCACATGCTTCCATAAACCCCAAGGAAACAAAATTCCTATTTTAACATAGTATTCTAACCTTAAGCAGAGTACTGACACTGTCTACACTTAGTTTGGGCTAAGAGGACTCTTGAAAGATTTCCCCAAAGCACTACAAATTCTCTAAGATTTCGTAATTAAAAATATAGAAAGCTCAATGAGGAAACATCTGAAATACAAGGAAAATACTGTTCAGAATTAATGCATGAACAATTTAAAGCTCTCTATTGCTCAGGTGTCTCCTCTGGTAAATGTAAATACTGATTCCTTGTATATGTATGAAGCATTCTGGCAACATAAACAACCGATGGCTAGGTGGTGACCAATAAAATTCACATAAGCTAACAAAATCTGCAGATAATTAAGCTATGCAAAGAAACTTCAGCATGAGAGCTTGTATGCGTAATTAAATTTCTGCACATTAACATCACAGTAAAATTTCCTTAGTGCATACACATTTGTAAAAGTTCTCCTGAATGTGTAAAACAAAATACCACTCATCTTACTGTTCTGGAAATAAACAACTAGTCTCAGTTTCAACTTTGGTGCCAAGGTGTCGAACCATGTAACCACCCACTCATTTCTATACCAATACTATATAACACATTCCTGGTAAGATACAGTCAGAACATAATGGTTGATGAACTACTATTTGTGTTTATTGCTTCTTTGACTTCCTCTTTGTGACTGCAGAAATTACATTTGCAAAGAAAAGACCCTTCATTTGTGAAAAAAATTGTATGAATACAGCAATAAGCAAACTCGAATCAGTAGTATGAGGGGCTGACCCTGGCCAGCTAAGCACTACAGAGCTGCTTGCTCCCTCCCACCCTCTTGTAACAAGACAGGAAGAGAAAGAAGAGCAAAGGTGAAAAAACTTGTGGGTCGAGATAAAGACAGTTTAATAAAAGTCAAGGAAGGAGGAAGGTAAAAAAACCAACAAACATAGCAAGAGATGCAGAGCAGGAAAAAGAGAAAGCCTTGACATTGTGCAAGTACTGCTCAGCAATAGCCAAATACGTGTTTGGTTGTTGTGACCAGCCCTGTTTTAGTCACAAATCCAAAATGAGCAGGAAACTGGCACCTTAAAATATTACCACAGTTTGAGAATGTCACAGATGATGTATGGTTTCATTTTATAAAACTTTATTCATGGCTTCAAATAATAAAGTTATCTTTCTTTTTGATACTGCTCTTTGCAATGCCAGATTTTGTAACACACTGCAACAAAAAAAGGACACGTATACTGTAATTGATGAGATAGTTGCTTATAATACTATAAATTAGGTCCAAAGCTAGTTACTGACCATATGTATTTTGCATATGTATTGTGCAAGCAGATCACAAGAAATACAACTCTTTAGGATGTTGATGGCACTTTGTGCTATCAGGTTGCAAAGTTATCCAGTATTAATTGTTTAATCAGAACAAACAGCCTGCACACTGCTAAAGGGTGTTTACAATTCAACCAGGAAAAGCAGACATTACATAGCCACTGCAAAACTTTTAGCACTGGCTATTGCACAGCTTAATCACACACAGAAGCAAAAAAACCTTGTCCCTGTCCCCTACTCCTCCAACTAATTATTACACCATCACCAAGTGCCAAACAGAAGAAACACAATCAAGATCTAATTCATGAGCACTAAGCTTATTCTTAGAAATAACTGCATTTCCTAGAGCAGATTTTAGGAAGGTGAGCTGTTCTGAGAGTATTATGCTACCATTTGCAGTATTGCTGCACCATTATGCAGTTTCATGCAACTATTTCTTCCCTTTGTTACTTATTTCTTTGAATGATACTGACTGTAACTACCTATTTACATTTGACTGAATGAATTGATGATACCTGAAAGCTTGGCTGAAATTACAACATGCAATGTTCAGAAATCAAAGAAGCCATGTCTCAATAGGCCTGAATAACATTTCTGATGCAGTGAAGTATAAAACAAATGATAATGCAATGAGATTTGGGTACCTAACGTACACTTGGATAATCCTTTCACCATCAGGAGAACTTTTTCTTTCAATGTATTTCTAATAGGGAATACTATTACAGTTCTATTAGTTTTATTCAATCAAAGAGGCAGCATTCTCAGGTACCAGGTGGAGAATGATTATTAACAAAGCTGTAACAGTATCATAACACTGAGCAGGAATTTAGTCCAATCTTGACCCAGAATACACATTCTTATGCTAAGCAACACTGCAAACCTGCAAAATCTCCAATATGAAATACATTACTGAGAGACTAGTGAAGAAAACAGCACTTTCCAACATGCTCCCTTTTTGGCAACACCAGGAAAAAGAATAGCTCGCTCTTCCTCTTTCTGCTCCTGCCCAGCAAGAGACAACCAGGAAAATACTGGGGCAACCAAGTGACCACTACCATGCTGTCCATGTATTCTCATATACACATTCATTGTTTGTTTGGTTTTTAAAAAATAAATCGAAAAGTCTAAGAAATTCTTAATACTTTTACTTGATGACCACCCATTCATAACGTATCAGTCTTTTGATATGTTCTAAGGTAAAACTCAATCTGTCTTTTCTTTAATAACAGTTAGAAGTGAATTATGGATAGGGAAAGGGAAAAAAATATCAGAAACTCTAACACTATTGTTTTAGTTCATAATACTGGAAGATACAGCTGAAGTTCTAGTTAGGATTATTCTTATTAACAGGTATTTCCATTTCATATTCTCCATTATATTCTTTTTTCCTTGGGACTATCTCTAGTATTAACTATTTTATGTTACATATGTACACTTTTTCAAAGGCAACATTTACCTGCTAATACATCCTTACTGAAACAGTCATCTTACCTTTTTACTAAGACTGATATGAATCTAGTACTGCTTTAACAGGTTAACAGAAACTCTATTAGCGTGCATATACAAAGCACGAATTACTTTTCATTATTACAAAACCACATGAATCTCACATCAGAACACATAATGTAGCTGAAAATTGCTTTGCAGACAAAGAAGAACTGCTACTAATTTAGAATATGGGGTTTTTGCCATCCAGGTAATTGGTTAAAAAGATTTCTTTGCAATGCAATTTTAGGCAAGTTAAATGCAGAGATAAATGGAGACCAACAGTCTGTCTAGAACAACAGTGACAGACCAAAAAACTTTTCTAAGTTCAGTATTAATTTTTAAAATATACTAATAACAAATTATTGAAAATTCTAACATGTAAATGTATTAATCCAAGACATAATGCAGTATTGAGCATATCTACTAGTCAACAACGTTCACTATTTTCAGTCATTTTTATTTCACACTGTCAACTACAGTATGATTGTTGCCTTTCTGTAATCATACATACATATATCAAAATTAGTTATTTCAATTACTAAACCGTATGCCACCACTTTTAAAGGAGAGAGAACTGTAACAACAGCAAGGAAGGGGCAGTAGAGTAGATATCTATATTATTCTACACACAATGAATATTACAACTCTCCGAGACTACAGATAGAAGAAGAGAAAAATTGTCACCTAGATCATTTATGTAATGCAACCTCAAAGTCCGAAAACTTTTGTACTAAGTGTTGATAGATATCAGGATATATAACAGCACTGGAAAACCATCCCCAGAGGATATAAGGCTTCTCCATAAACACAAACCCACAGGTAGCTACTTCCCCAGTATCCTTTAGTCACTTTATCCAAAGTCTGTGTAACGTGCTTAAAGCCACACTGCCACTCACCACCAGTGAAAGGGGCCTCTTCCACGACACAACACCAATCAGGCCTGACAACAGCACCTGGAATAAAGAGAGCGGAGTCACCAAAGAGACATGGGGTTTATACCAGTGTCATTACAAAATAAGAAGAAGTATTAAGATGAAATTTAATACAGAGTCATGATGTGTATTTCTAGAGTGCCAGAAACAAACTGCTAAAAAGATAATGTCTTCATTTTATTGTCAATTAAAAAATTATACAGAAGTACTACTGAACTGTTTTTAAAACAAATTTCAATCCAGTTCCCAAAGACAGGTACTTCTGATCAGATCACAACACACCTTCAAACACCATCTTCTCTCCAAGTCCCAAATGTTATCAGCATTCAAGGAAAATAAATATTTTTTTTAGCATCATTCAAAAGCAGCTCAAAAAAGATAGGACAATCACAAAATCAGCCAGGGTATCTGGCTAAATTAACAAAAGGTTTGGGCTTTTTTTTGTGTGTTTGTTCCACCCAGCCACTCAAACACCCACAGTATTTGACCTTCTGGTTGAAAAACCCCACATATTTTCACTTAAAACCTATATTTAACATACAGATGTATGACTCTCTCCACTAAAAGCCAAAATCAAAGGGAATACAGACCATTGTACACCTAAACTGATCTTAGGTACTTTAAAATAACATACAGTTGAAACACCATATGCTTTACATGCAGTTAAAAACAGAGAGGGGAAAATGGAGAGCAATTGGAGCAATGAGGTGAGGGATATCGACCCTGGGGTGGAGAAAAAAACATGGGGAGGAAACTTTTCCTTAGAACATTTAATTAAAAATATTAGTAAACTTTAATACAAATAAAATGCAGAGAAAAGAATACGTGTTTATTTCATGAGTCTGAAGTGTCATTTTTTTCAGCCCAGCTTGTTTAAAGAATTTGTTTAACAGTAACTTAGTAATATACTTAAGTATACTTAGCTGACCTGATAAAATCATTATGAAATCTTCCTGCAATTGCTTTGAATAAGCTCCAAGATCATTACTGCTCTCTACAGACCTTTGATGTTCAAAAGGGAGGAAGCCCAGAAGCTTATAAAATACCCTTTTCCATGAAATTATATTCAAGGCTGGCTGAAATTCAAATGCTTGAAAGTCACCCTTCCCACTATGTCATGCTTTACTAGTAATCTTTTAGGTATAGTCATAGTAGAACATAATAATTAAAAATGCATCTGTATCTAGCCACTACAGAAGCAACATACACTGTGCTGGGAACCAGGCTGGAAACTGCTTATCTGCTGATGTTTGGGGGTGAATGTGAGAGAAAGAGCTGTTGGTTCCATGGAGAAGTTGTGCTGTGGAGTGCCCAGTGTAAGCTTTCACTATGGCTAGTCTGCAGACATTCATACTGTCAGCATGTTTCAAACACATTTCACAACTTGGTAACATCTACAGCTGCCACAGTTGCTGAAAATATTATTCAGGAAGACAACATGTTGGAAAATGCACCTTTTGATATTTTCTTTAGCCATTAAAAAAAACCCCAAAACAACTCCGATGAAGTTTCATTGTAAAACTTCAGCATTAGTTTCTAAGCCAAGTACAAATGGAACAGATAAGAAGGCAAAAACCCACGAAAAGCGAACCAAGCTCAGGTTATGGATACCAAAGACTATGCAGATAATCTCTACATGCAAATGTGCTTTTTTTTTTTTTTTTTTTTTACACAGCATCTCCTGCAGTGTAAAAGCTACAAACCAGCTACATACTTCTGGATGTCCACCATGCCAGGGAAAAGCTGCAAATTCCATTTCTGCAGTTAATGAAATTTGCTCTCAGAGCTGTGTTAGCTTATTATTGCTGTATGATAACTGTCTCTGGGCTGATGGTTCTGGAAGGTGAAATTGCACTCCAGAAGGTAAAATGACAGGGTTAGCTAGCCTGACTGCAGGCTAGACAGCAATATGCTTTGAATTAAATAAATGTGATGGCTGAAATTGTGAAGTTTAAATTAAAGAAAACCCTTTAGGAAAAATAAGAAATTGCCTTCCAAACCAGTATGTATTGATACATAAAATACTCATACCTAAGCCAGTATTTCTCAGTAACCAAGTCATATGTTCAGAGTCAAGACAGTGTGCCAACTATGAGTAGAAAATCCTTACTTGCATTTGCTGGCTGCCTCCCTGTTAATTTCTGCCCCTCTTGTCCGACACCTGTGGCATTGTACATGCCTGAAAACAGAAGGAGGGAGCTGACACTTTTTGTTCAGCCAAAATACAACTGTGTTTGACCTTTACAGAGGCCTTGCAAGATGAAAGAGGTACATGTGTTTTTGTTTGGCAAAGGAGAGCTTTGTGGCACTCACCCTACCGGCTCACTGTGCAAAAAGGTCAAGCACAGCCAGGCCAGCTGATAAACTCTCAACGAGCCCCCATGACAGACACAAACTCTGTGTTCCACCTGCATCTTTAAAATACTGTCTTTAGAAAGTTCACCTCAACAATGCTGCAGTGTAATTTTCCAAACCTCACTAGTCCCCTGTATCACTGTAG
The DNA here is from genome assembly GCA_024336885.1 of Actenoides hombroni. Lineage (NCBI taxonomy): Eukaryota > Metazoa > Chordata > Aves > Coraciiformes > Alcedinidae > Actenoides > Actenoides hombroni. The sequence goes on from WUAM01000119.1 coordinate 8,612,798, forward strand.
TTTTGCTTCGAGATGTAGGTATTTCCAGTGCCAAGCGCCTTCAACACCTTAGACCACGGTACACACAACTATATAATAAGGAAAAAAAAGCACAGATAGAACATCCCATACCAACATTTACTAGAATATGACCAAAAGCCTCTACCAAAATAGAAATCTAAAGATCTCCCCTGGTCTTGCAGAAGACTGGGAATTAAAAAATTAAAAAAACCAAACCAACAAACCAACCACCCTTAACATTTTGTTTTCTCTTCAGTCTTTTCTTCCTATAAATACAATGCCAATACTGAATAAAGCAAATAGAACCACATTTGGTTTACATACAAAAGCAGGAATTATTTGAAAACTAGTATGTAACTTACAGGCCCTAAAGACCTTACAATAAACGCTCAAAATACCCAATGTTTTACTGCAGTGTAAGCAGTAAAACACAGGCTTAGTTTCACAGGTGTAAGGGCTAAGAGACATAGGCAGAAGGTAAGAGAGTTATTTTTACACCAGTAATTAAAACACTGTAATTTGCCAAGTTCCTATACCTCCACATTGCAATCTATAAATCTTCCAATGTTTAAAAAAAATCACTACATTATATGAATGCTGTGCACGGGTGGGTTTTTTCTTTCTTAAATGAAAAGCAAATCATAGTTTGATGACTGTAACAACTTGTCTACTTAACTTCAGCAACGTGGTTTGGTTTCAGAGCCTGCGTAGCACATTTACCTATTATCTCAGACCTAACTTCTATTTGCTGAATTGCAGCGAAACCCCCATCACATAATAATACCAATAAATCAAAGCTACTAAAAATGTGTTCAAAAAAAAAAAAGTAAATTTGTTAACTTCCTTAAGCAGAATTCCTCCATCTGTATGTACCTGCCAGCTATGCCAACAGTGCAGAGCACTATTACACAGAGTGAACAATAAACAGAATAGATCAGTGTGGATTTCTGCAGCGTTGGAGACGCAGAAACATTAGTTAGGAACACTTTCTAGCACGCATATGAAAACTCCATTATCTCTAACGCAAGCTGTGCTCATGCATGAAAAAGATGCATTTACTTTAATAGGCACATACTGAGGCAGGACAAAAATGGAAGGTAAAATTACTTTCCAGTACAGGGACTGCAAACAAAGGTATTTTTTAAAAAGCCCTTGATGGTGTCTTTTCTGCCATTTTCAACTCTCCCCACTCAGGTAAGTCTTTAGAAATTGAGATATTTTGAATATGAGACAAACCAGCTAATGCAGTCTCTCAATATATCTTAAACCATGTCCTTTCCAAGTCTTCATCTCCAACATGGTTATTGTAAATAACACATTCTCTAGCACATTTCCTTTACTCTTTTCTGAACTACAGAAAACCTGTATTTATATAAACATTGGTTTAATTAAAACCACATGAATACAGTGAAACACTATCAATGAAACGATCCTTATAGAAAGGTAAAATTACTGATCTTTAGGTATTAATTTGTTTAATAAAGCAAATTATTATTTAATTGTTTGTTTCTATTGTATTGAAATAAACTAATTTGAGAAAATAAGGATATTAAATGTATAATGTAGAAAGCTCCATTGTCCTACATAAGGGCTGGGGGGGGAAACAATCCCAACTGTATAAATGAGCTCCAGTAATAACTGAAATTAAAAATTAAAAATTAAACTGAAACTTGTCTCTTTAAATCACCTACAATATATTAGCAGGTTAGGTAGAACCAACAAAGCAACCTCAGTCCCCTTTTTTTACATAATAATAGATGCCCTCATACCACTAGCAAAGGCAAGTTATTCCAAGTGCCTTAGAACAGACAGGTAGCAATATACTGAAGTAAATAAAAAGCACAGCTACATCAGCACGGCTTAAATGAGTTTCCAAAGTCACACAGGTCCCATTAAGGGATAGAGAAAATAGACAAAATAAAAAAAAAGACTATTGAAATCCCATCTGTTCAGAAAAGAAGACAGAAAAGAGTCAAAGACTCTTTAAAAACCCTCCTCCTTCTTTGGACTATGAAATAAGGCAGTGAGCTCAGGTGCTCAGATAACCCAGCCCACCATGAAAAGTTTATATACCTGCCCTTCAGTGCCAGGTAAGGCCATTCCTCCTCTGCACTAAGGAAATTCCAAGTTCACTTAAACAGAAGAAACAGTAAAGAACATATTCCTGAAACTACTAGTACAACTTTGTGAGAAAACATCTCTCCTTTGACAGTGAGGTCTGAAGTGATAAATGTGACACATACAGAAATCGCCCAGCAAAAGGCTCTTTGGAATCTCACCGGGTGAATAACTTTGTGTACACGAATCCGTCACATAAAACTTACCTCTATTTGAACACTAATCACGCAGTCAAGACTAATGGAGCAGACAACACTCATGCTGCTACCTGACTTAAGAATGAGCAGATTTCAAAACTTGAGACTGGAATCAACAAAGAAGCTGAAGAGATGTCAGCAGTCTTTGGAGCCATGGTACGCAGCAGCTATGCCATACTGCAGTGATCAAGTAATGTTATTGAACGCTACGAGCTACAGGAGATTTAGGGAGTGTGCTCAGTTTCAGATAAAGTAAATCTCAAGTGATCTGCCTCTGCCTGTAGGGAAGTTACCTGACACCACTTCCTGTGTACTAAAATCAGAAGAAACTAAGAGAAGATATATAGTTACTCAGGTCTTATAATTTTTACTTTGTTATTAAACAAATATATGTACCAGAAGGTCTACGGATGACCAAAGATGTGCAAGTGTTCTAGATATGACCTACGTGGCTCAGAGTCAAGACTACCTTCCTGGTGAAATTTCAGCTTTTAGAAAGCATTGTGATTTTGATAGTTTTAAACTAGGGGTCAGACTTTTAATTGTTTGCGTTAGTTTGCGGTTGTTTGGGTTTTTTTAATGCCCTTCGAATTCTTATTTCTGAAGATATTTTGGACTTCCAATATGTTATTTCAGAATTAGCTCATTATTTTTGTATCTACATATTACATACCACCTAGTGGTATTTCAAAATATCTACAGCTCACAGAAGTGAAAGTTGGTGCCCATAAGACAGCTGCTGTTTCTCTTGTATCAGACACCTCTTGCCTGAAAACAGAAGGATGGCAAACAGCCGTAACAAGTCAACTCACAACATCAAATCGTGTGCAAGAGAAGTATTACAACTCTCTATTCAACTGCATTTCAACTGAAACTAATAGACACAAGAACCTTAATTCTATCTTTCAGCCTCACAGAGTGAACTGGGCCCTTGAAGTACAAGCTAATTTTGTAATCGCTCTGGAATCATAAGAAGGAGGTTTGTCCCTGGACCAGCTGATCCCAATTGTCTTGCTCCACACTGCCTAGCATTTGACCATGGTTTCCCTTGGACTTCAAATTTCTCATACAATCCAGGAACGTAGTATTTTTGGTGTCATTAGGTTCAATGTGCTCACAAAAACAAAGACTTTACTCATAAACAACCAGAAAGCTTTTTTTTTTTAAAAAAAGATTAAGCTAAAATTGTGTATGGTATTGCACTGGGCATAAATAAAAAAGTTTTGGCCAATCTAATTATTTCTAACAATATAAATATCCATACGTAATTTTGTAAGCTGATGTACTGAATCTTTTAAAATTAAAATCCCGACAACTATCTTGAGAAGTGTGCTTGCTATGCAAAATTAACACGACTACATAGAAGAACTCTGGCGACACCAAATGAAAATCAGAGGAGAAATTTCAGTTATACATTGTATTACTATAGTCACCAATAGACTTACAACCAGAGCAGTATCAGCAAAATTTATACCGCCATAAGAACCAGATATACATGCTTACAGATTGGTATGCATATGCCTTCAAAAATATATGTTGTGAATATAGCTAGCTAACCTAGAAATCAAACAGGATATCTGCACGTGTGCAGGACCTACCAACACTGTCACTGTACCCACAGGGAACCGCACCTCACCACCGCCACTCCCCTTCCCCAGACTGAAACTCTCATTTCAATTTACACTCATTACCTCTTGCCCCTCAATGGGCTCTTGTAAATAGCTTCGTATAAAGAAGAATATTAAATCGGCACAATTAAAATAAAAAATCTTCAATTTTCATCACAATCTTTATTAAAACGTAGGCTGCAAAAATATTACTTGTCATGCTTTCTTAAGAAAGGCTTTTTTGCTATTTTATAATGGCAGATTTGCCAAGCTAGTATGCAAAATATAAGACAAAAAGTAACAAAGCAGGTCTTAGAGAAAGGAATACTTTTACAAATGAGAAAAAAGAAATGTATACAGCTGTCAGTTACCTTTAATTATTCTTAGCAACAGGATTGATATGAAGTTAAAAAACCATAAATCACTCCTCTTCAGGATTTCAGACTTGCAGCTTTCTGGAAGTCAAGATTTCCTTTTCTCCTTTTCTCCCAAGACATTGAAAAGATCAATTGCCCGTACAACTGACACTTTCTAAGATTCTCTTCTCTCCTCTAAAGGAGTACAGGTTGCTGCAAGGTTTAATCTTGCCAACCCAACTCAAGTGTTCCCGGAAGGGTGAAGTTCAATTATACCTGAAAACTACAAGGTATTGATATCCCCAACTCTTTCTCTGTTAGTCTAGGTGTACCTCACACAGAGAGATTAAATCAATGGCTGAAATACCATCATGGATGATGTGTCTGTGAAATCTACAGCAGCCATTGTAACAGGAAGAGAATTATTTAGACAATACATTTTTTTTCTATAAATACATTAACAACGAAAGGAGGACCAGGGAGAATCTTCATTCTTTATTGGATGCCGGGGGAAACATAATGACCAAGGATGAGGAAAAGGCTGAGGTATTTAATGCTTTCTTTGCCTCAGTCTTTAGTACTAGGACTAGTTGTTCCCTGGGTACCCAGCCCCCTGAGCTGAAAGACAGGGATGGGGAGCAGGATGAGACCCTCGTGGTCAAGGAGGAAATTGTTAGTGACCTGCAACATCACTTCAACATACGCAAGTCTATGGGACCGAACAGGTTGCACTCAAGAGTACCGAAGAAACTGGCAGAAGTGCTCATCAAGCCATTTTCCATTATTATTAGCAGTCCTGGCTAACTGGGGAGGTCCCAGTTGACTGGAGGTTAGCAAATGTGACACGCATCCACAAGAAGGGCCAAAAGGAGGATCCAGGGAACTACAGACCTATAAGGCTGACCTCAGTGCCAGGGAAGGTTATGGAGCAGATCATATTGAGTACTATGACACACCAGGTGATCATGCCCACTCAGCAATGGTTTATGAAAGGAGATTGTAGAGAGGGTGGGTGCCAGTAGCTTCTCTCAAGTAACAAATTATAGGACAGGAGGAAATTGCCTCAAGTTGCACCAGGGGAGGTTTAGTACAGACATCAGGAAGAAATTTTTCACTGAAAATGCTGTCAAGCAGGCTACCTCAGAAGTGGCTGAATCACCGTCCTTGGCTGTGTTTAGAAGTAGATATGGTGGTTAGGGACGATTTAAGAGTGGACATGTAGAGTAGGGTTAATGGTTGGACTCGATCTAGAAGGTCTTTTCCAACCTAGATGATTCTATGATTCTATTTAACTAAATGCAAGTATTCATTATTACAGGAGTAACGTCACAAACCACATATTTGGACTACAAAAGCGTGACACATTAGTACTGGAGTACAAAATCTTCTTATAATATTCCCTGCAGCATCTGCAATCTATTAGTGCAAAATTATGTAAGTGAAATACAAGCTATAGGAAGAGAACTGCAACAGCATGGGAATAAACCAAAAGGGGACTAGAATATCCTAGCAGTAATAGTACTCTCCATTCCAATTTCAACTCCTGGAAAAACAGTGAGGATGAAAATCTCTTGGGGTGAGGGTTGTGTGAATGTATTAACAAGGATCAGAAGAAAAAACAGTTTTTAAAAGTGTATTTCCAGATGCATGCACACAAAAAAAAACCCTGCATGGACAAATCCAGAACAGTGGCGTTATTTTGGAATGGTCTTTCAAAAGAGCCATTGCAAATGATAGGTGCTGATAAAAATCAATCCATCCCACCATATTCAGAATCCTGCAAAAAAACGTCATATGCTAAAGGATTTTTAGAACAGTTAATGTAGCTATTTATTTGCAGATATGCAAAACAACTCTTCAGCACACAGCTATCGCTAGAATCCACGGCCATTCTCTTGTTTAAAGACTACATCACTAGGGACACAGAGCACAAGGACTGCCTAATCACAAGCGAAAGTTCTGTACACTGCAAGATAAATACAAGCAAGTTAAAAGCAACCAAAAAAGCAGCACCTTAAGCACAGTTTTATTTTCTACAAAGACTCAGTATGTTCCAGACTCTCAAACACCATATCACAGATTAGTCGCTCTCATTTACCCACTGTGAACCTAAGACTAATCTAATTCTAATTGCCATGGAAACAGGAGAAGAGAAACTGAATCCCTTGGTGGCCCACTAGAACAGGACAGTAAAATTACCTATACATTGACACAGCTACCAGAATGTATTAACAGCATGCATTTTTTATCTCCATTTAAGCTCTAGGATGTGCTCTTTTTTTGTCTTGTCTTTTTGCTATGATCTACTTGCTTCACATCTGCCATTCACTCATGGAAGTGACCAGTAATTATTATGAGATTACAATACACACTCCAAGTACTTTTTGTAGAAAAAGGGTTAATCCAAAAAGATGTGTTTTCCTTTGACATGGAGAGAACGCGAGGGCTGGTGGAGTGCGCATATATCAGAACAATATTTTTACTCATAATTGGAATATATAATATGTTCTTTATTTGTTACTCTTCCAAGCGTTTCAGATCTGTCATGCTCAACTTCGCTACTATATGCAAACAGTATTCAAAGCTGTGGACAGGGATTTAGATAAGATATTAAGTACAGCGCTGATATGCCAGTGACTCACAATGCAGTCTTAATTCTAATCTGTTTTTTATTAAACACATTCACAGAACACATTATTATATGCCTCATAATGTAAACCATCAGTATTAATAAGGCCAAAAGCTGTTAGCGTCAAGAGTATTTAAAGAGAAAAGAAACTAAGCATTTTGCAACCTATCTTCCATGCTTCCAAATTTATTAGAGTATTTATGAATAAACTTGTAATAAACAGATGACTGAAGACCTAGATCAATACATGGATAGCTTATTGATCCTCTAAAGCAGGAAGGTTTTACTGAAACAGCAGCCAAAATCTTAATTAAAATGCAGTGAACCAAAGAAATCAGTGAAATTAGAAGCAGTTTGTCCAATATGATAGATCTGTACACAGGAATTGTACAGTCAAGTCTTATTGTTTTTTCATCTGAATATTTATTTCATTGGGTCTTTATGTGCAGTCCATATGACAGATTACAGAGACGATGTCTATGTTGGAAAAAACGTCCAAGCCTGAAAGTCTACTGAATTTCCTTTCCAAAATTACTGGTGCATTTTAAATTCTTTGTAATTTCATTATGGTTAAATTTCTTCAAGAGCTTAGAATATGAAAACTTTAACTCCAGTAACAAAAGATTCCAGGATTTTTCTATTATAAAAGCAGATATAACCCAGTTATGAGGATTACACTTGCAGAATTTTCATTTTATGTTTCAGTTACCAATCAAAATTATGATATCTATCATGTTACTGTGACAAAGAAAAATATTGTGATAAATTTGTTTAGACGTTTCCTAATCTGTTTTCACACTAATCTTGACTTGTATCATCGACTCGGTACAGAATATTATTTTAGAAATGTTGTCTTCCAGTGGTGTTAGGAAATCACTAATCAGATTTTTGCTGTTGGGCTTTTTTAATAATTACAAAAATGAAGACTGAGATTGCTTTAGAGAAGTGAAATGAGACAATGGCTCTTTCAATTACTGACACAATTTCTCAAGGGATGAAAGCTGAGGTGCATTGTAAAGTGATCTAAATATCAAGAATAACAGTATTTTCTTTTGCCACAAATTCAGAAGAGCTACTGAATACAGATAAAATCCAGTGTTTCTGCATAGTATATAGACTATAGAGTAGACTCCAGTCCTGAGCATCAGGTCATGCTACCAGATAAAAGTTTAAGGTTGCAGAGATTGAGGCTAGAGACAGAAAGGGACAGAGCAAACATTAAATGGTCATAACAGATCTACACTATCTCCATCCTTAGTCTACTGCTTTTTGTCATGCTCTTAGTGAAAGACATCTATGCTTTGATCACCTTTTCTAAAACACATTTCCCAGGCATATATAATCATAACCTCAACATCAGGAAAAACTTCTTCCCTGTGAGAGTGACAGAGCCTGGAACAGGCTGCCCAGAGAGGTTGTGGAGTCTCCTTCTCTA
>WUAM01000119.1:8621160-8634388 GCA_024336885.1 Actenoides hombroni
ATCTGTTCCTGTGTGGCCTGTCCTGAATGTTCCTGCACTGGCAGGGGGGTTGGACTCAATGATCTCCAGAGGTCCCTTCAGACCCCTACCATTCTATCATTCTATAACAGACTGTTAGCCACAATGTCCAAAATGGTACTTAAGAGAGAAAGAATAAATGTATTCATACAAGCACAGATTTATTATCAGGATGGATAGATGTCTTCCAAACACCCCGACAATCCAAGGGTTCTAACGATGTACTTCATGTCTCTGGCATCATGTAGCTACCTGGTAATTTCCTCAAAGGATCCCACTATTCTAGAAAGTATATGCAAGGTAATTTACTACTATAAATTAGCAGAATGAGTATATCTGTAGCCTACAGTGTTTCTCTTGCTTGGACTCAAGAGTTCTGTTCCTAGAAAAACAATTAGTATAACTAATACTTAATGAAATTACATATTAACAATAAGGAGTCTTCTTGAATATCAGAAACACAACTAACATGCACCTCCAAGTTAAGCTGTTCACTAAAATACAGTTAAGGCAAGAAATGCTTTAAATGGCAAGTAGCAAGGACATTAGTAGGACTCCCTCCAAAGACTTTGCTCCAAAATCAAGTTTCTGTCATATTTACAGCTTCTTCCTTGACGAGATAAGAGAATCAATTGCAGCTTAATATGATTGAAAGATACAAATGCACATACTTTCTCTGAAGCCAGGTAAAAATTTATTATTTATTAAATATTACTTATCTCCCTGTGTTTTACTCACTGAATAGCTAATGAAAACCAATCATCCCTGACTTTCAGAAGAACTCTGTCCCATGTCAAAAAAATTGACATCATAATGTCATTTTTGTTGCTCTGGAGCTACAGTGCAATAAATACCTCCAGATCTAAAGTAATACAATCCCTTACAGTCATTATGGCTTCTGTTGTAAATGATTACATTTTTAAAGGATAAAAAAAGCTCACAGAACATGTAAAACCAACTGTATTAGAGCCTCATGCTCATTATTTACTAAGGAAACAGGCAGTAACTCTTCAGTTCTGGTCTTGCTAACCTGCCTAATGTCTCTCAACTACCACCAGAAGAGAATAATTAAAACCACACACTTATTGTCTTCACTGCTGAGATCACAGAATCACAGAGATGTTTCTCAGTTGTGTCAGTTGCTACACTGCCATCTTTTTCTGTAAAACACACGGACACTTGCTTCAAATTGAACTTTGTACATTTTCCAAGATCTACAGCAAATATCCCAGGTTAATGGAACCTATTAACTACAGGTGTGGGCTACAACCAAAACTCAAATGTTTCATAACCTTAATACAAACGTGCACTTTCATGACAATGTTTTCCACTATTTTAAGGATGTCACTGATGCGTAACACTAAAATAAATTGAACAGCAGGTTGTAATTATCATAAACAAGGTCAAAATACATGAACTCTAAAACAGTACACAGATAAATTCATCTTGTACAACACTGTCTACAAAGTCAAGCTGGATCATCAAATTCAAACTTCTTCCATCTTGATTTTGGAAATAAAGCGAGACTAAAACCAAATGATCTTCATATGAGACCTCACCTCACACAGACACATTTGCCAGATCTCATGCTATTTTACACTTCCAAGAGAAGACTGAGTAAGAAGGATCTCAAGTGCACCCATGGACTAGCCGAAAAACTAAGTCTAAATTAACTGCAATTTACATGCAAATGCTAAGACCGCTCAGTCTTTCAGGAAATTTTCACAGTTCTGCACTGCTATCTGCATGCCAACTCTCTCTCAAATGGTTTTTGCCACCCTGGCACACCCACATCTATTCAGGTTAATGCTGCAAATGGCCACTCTGGCACAACTTGCTCTTACTGACTCTACAGAAACCCCTTCTCCGCTGAAAACTGAAGTCCTGAGAGTCCAAAGGCTTATTACAGCCTGACTCCAAAAGCATGACTTCTATTAAATATAATGGATGCTATGTCAAAATTAAAAGGAAAAAACATGTTGTAGTCTTAAAAAAGCGGTTATGCTTTTTTAGTTTTTTGCATTTTTACATTATTACTACATTCAAACGCTTTATTCTAAAAAATCCTTCTCAGGGGTTACACAGAATCATTCTACATCAGAAGAAACTCAGACCTGCAGAAACTGCATTTCCATACTGCATCATTAATGGCCAAATAAAAGCTACATTATACAAGAAACATTTGTATTGTCACAGAGGAAGCAAGAATCCAGAAAAAGTGATTCATACTGCAATATTAAGTATGCTTGCTTAACAAGGATTACGTATTAGTCTTATGTATAACCTTGAGTGGTAGATCTACCACTGTGACCCAAAATTACAGTTTAATTTCACACAGTACAGCCATTCACATATGGGCATGAGGCCAAGCAGCAATAGATTCTCACTATAATAAAAGCCACTTCGATTCAGCTTAGTTAAGCTATGCAAATAAAGTCTTGTGCATCTCATGCACAACTCACATCTTAGGTACATGAGAAAGGTATTCTTCCAGGGAAAGAAAATTCCGATTGTGCACATTCCATAATCACAATGAAATCTAGAGAGCTCCAGCAATTCTGTCACACCTCATATAAACACTTCATTCTTTCTGTCTTAACGAATCAACATCTGTATCACCATACTACTACGTTTGAAGAAACTGGGAACAGAAGTGACGTAGCTGAGGACTAGATTAAGACATCTTCACTGGTTTTTTTATTTTCCAGTTCCCTGTTCTAGTGATGTGACTTGTTCAACTCTCCTGAGAACTCAGTGACAGAAAGTTTAAAACACCTTTTTTAAGCATCTCCTAAGAAATTACAGTAACTTCATATGATATTAAATGGATGAAGCTCAAATATGACCCTTTCCCGACTTCATCACACACTGTCAAATGCCTTCATTTTAATAAATTTCGCAGGGTCAGTGGCAAAGAAAGCCAAGTACACAGTACATCAAACTCAATTATATTTCAAAGGCTGGCAGGGCCTCTTTGGTTTGTTCTAGTTGTCTCTGCCTCCAAAAAAAGAAGCTTTGCAATTACCATCCCAGGAAGATTCCCACACTCTCAATATTTGTGTTACTGGAGCCTGACTGACCACAGACTCAACAGAAAAATAACATACTGACTTTCATAAAAGAAGCTATGTCCCTACTTTAGTTGCCTGGAAATACTTTATTCATTAAGACATGATGAACTGAAAGCAAGACAGGCAGACTAACACTTACTTGCAAGTGGTTTAGGACTGTCACATTTTACACACAGCTTAAAAAAAGAATCAACCAAAGCGGGAATGTAAGATTCAACTTGAGAATTTTAACTTGCACTTCAAAGTAGCTTTGGCATTTACACTACATCTAAGTTAGGTGGTTTGGAAAATTAGCTCTCCAAATCCAAGCTGGAATGACGTGGTATTCCAGGAGATAAGGCATCATCTGTATTTAAAAAAAAAAATAAATAAATTGTGTTTCAATTTATACTAAGGTTAAGCTTATAATAGAAGAGGCTGGTAACTTTGCATGGAATATCTGCTTCTAGAACTATCTTCCACTATCTGCCCACGTTAACTGTCTGGAGTTCCAACCTGAGAAGCAAAAGTTTTATTTTTAAGCTGCAGAATACTGAGAGAGATGGACCTTTCCAAAGGCCGCTAGCTTTTCTTTGTACACACCAATAAAGTTGACAGGAAAAAATGACAACAATGACTGTCCTGACAAAGCCTTCATAATAAAGCCTAACTTTATTTAATGCAGGCCCCAACCCCAGTGTGTATTTTGGAAAGCAGTAGCCTTTATGAAGTACTAGCATGTTCTCAAAAATAAGCCTTACTGATTTTACAACATTCCTTGATTCCTCTTCTAATCACCCTCTATTCCTGCTATTGATTGCAACACCTCATTTGGCAATGTTACAGTAAGCAATCTTAAACATACTTTTGCATTTCTTCCTCTACGTGAAGCAGCTTGAAAAAATATACACCTACATTTGTAACTGGCATCATGAAACAAAACCCACCTTCACTTAAACAGCAGATACACATATCCCAGTATCTCTGAACAGTGCTCAGCATCTTGAAACTTTTACATTCAAACTTTCCAGTTTAAGCAAACTGGAAATGGGGGTTCTGGAGCTTGATTTCCAGTAAAACTTTTCAACTTACATTTTTAATTGCTATAAACTGAAAAGAATATTTAGTAAAAACATACAGCCTCAAACCCCTTTCAAGCCTTGTTTCTTTTCTGACACAGACTTTGAAGTATCAATTAATGCTAGAAGTAGTAACAACTTTATGCCGTAATTACCTGTCTACTAGCAACTGAACACTGACATATAACAGCTTCAAAAAGTAGTACCCAAAAAGATCTGATGAATCAACTATTGTCGTACAAGTTCACTCAAGATAGTAACTAGATGATCTCAATAACAACTCCCATCTATGAGTTTATTATTTATATACTATTCTATTACTTCCCAAGATTCTATGCTCCAATTGAGTAAAACCCAAAATTCCATCATTTTGTACTTTAAACTTCAGAGCTATACTATATATAATTATGCAATTTCTGATCTATAAATATGACATATTTTATATATTATACAAATTAGATGACTGTATATTTTTCCGAGAAGTAGGAAAAACAATGCTCTTATACAATCACACTAAATCTAATCCATATTCCTATTATTTCCTACTTAAAATTGAATTTTTAAAAAAATAATTTTATTTTTTCCAGTGTTTCAAAACTGCCTCGTATGTACAATACCTTGAAAAGCTTCTATAACAAATTTTGCTATTTTAGAGACCTTACCTTCTCTCTAAAAATGCGTAATCTACATTCTACTAACAAGGTGTGTGCATGCAAAAACTTCAAGTCTATTGACAACTGCAACAGGAAAAAGAAGTATTTTCAATTTTGGGGACTGCAGTAGTTTCATTCTACAGATTGACCATATCAAATGCTGTCACTCGACAGACCACACACCTCCTTGCAGTGAGTCAGTAAGGCTATGCATTAGTCTCCCCCCCTTGCCAGACAACGAGGTACACCTCAGCCGGGTGCGAGTTCTGAGCACTGCATGCAACCCTGTCTGCATCTCAAGGAAACAGAGGAGCTGAAGGTATAGAGGAGAACAAAGAGAACAGTTGAAAGCATGGAGCAGGATACTTTATGAGGATAGCTTGGAAAGGCCAGGCCTCTTGTATTTCGAGAGGGCTTAGAAAAAATGTGACTGAAGGTTACAGAAGATGGAGAAGATTAATGTAGAACTGCCCTTTGCCAAATCCAGCAACAACAGAACTGGAAACACTTGCTGAAACTTGTAGGATTTCAGTTTAAAAGGGACTTGTAGAAGTACTTACACACAGGGTAGCAACTGGAAGACATGCCATACGAAGAAAGGCTGAGAAAGCTGGATTTGTTCAGCCTTGAGAAGTGAAGGCTTAGGGGAGACTTTATTACCATGTACCAGTACATAAAATGTGGCTACCAAGAAGATGGAGACTCCCTTTTTACAAGAAGTCACACGGGAAAGACAAGGGGTAATGGGTACAAGTTACTCTTGGGGAGATGCCAATTGGAATAAAATTTTTCACTATGAGAACAATTAGACATTGGAATAATCTCCCAAGGGAAGTGGTGGATTCCCCTATATTGGACAGTTAGAGTGCCGGGCCATCTCATTTAAGCTATATCTATAACTATATCTTTATTTATTTATTGTGACCTTGAAAGGTTGGACTAGATGATGCTTGAGGTCCCTTCCAACCTGGTATTCTATGATTGCAGAGACGCAGCACGCTGGACTAACCCTTTGTAGCAACAGAGATTGCACCACATTAGCAGTAGAATGAAGAAAAGAACTGAGGAATACAAATACCTCTTTCTCTACCAGATTCTCACACAAACATGTAGTCATATAACTGATAAAGAAACTGTTCTCTATAAATGTTATTCACTTATCCCTTTTAAGAAAGTGTTTGAAAACAGTGACAGTTATTACAGTATATAAATATATGCAAGGTTGTAGTAGGGTTTTTTTTTTTGTTAATCCCATGCTGTTAAGTCTACTACAGACTTCTCCTTGTAAAAGCTACACCATCACTGACTTTTGGTCTTAATTGAGCTTCTAATAGCTCCTATTTCTGTAACAGAAATGCTGGTTTTAAAAACATAATAGGTACTGCTGATGTGATTTCTGAAAGCATCAACTGGAAAGTTGTATCAGTAGGTGTACTTTTTTATAAAAGCAAGTTTTTCTATAAAAGCTTTGTTCATCTTCAACATTTGTAACAGGAAAATGTGACAGTTTAGTCTGGTTTTAGGCAACAGTATAGGTAAATACATTAGGCAGCCAGTGATGAGAACTTTAAAACACATAAACTCACATTGGCACATTAGATGGGAACTAGATGGCCTATGATGACATGTTGAATAACGGCAAAATCCAACTTCAAAACTTTATTGGTGTCATTTGTGTAAGGGCTGCATAAAGCTTTATTTGCTTCAGTTGAAAGCTTTATGAAAAAATGTTTTGTACTTTCAAACTTAGCACAATTTAAGAACAAGGTGTCCGAATAGTTCTGAGCATGAGAAAAAAAAAACCCAAAAAACCAAACAAACAGAATTGGAAAAAAAAGATGTTGAAATGAATTAATGATATATCTACTTTCAGTATGATAGGAAAGAAAAATTCTGTAGTTCTAAAATGATTTCAAGTGAAAGTTAAGAACCAACAGTATCAGTACACAACTACTGGATCTATTATTTTAGAAATGCAGTTGAGGACAGGACAAAACTTTCTGACAAAGAAAGGTAAGTTCTTTTTGAAAGCAAGAGTACTTGGTAAGAATTTGGTTTGCTGTGCTTTTGTATAGCTTCAAACTTAATGCTTAAATCTCTTATTTATTGGTATTAACTTGCATGTCATTTTACAGTTAAATTCTCTGCATCAAGTGTAACAGCACACAACCCCCACCCCTCAAAAAAAATCCTACAGAAAACAATAAAACTGCACTGCCTCCCTGTCAGAACCGAGTAAACCATACTGCATGCAGAGATCCTTAGATGAAGTTTTGACTCCTTTTTTGTAAAAAAAAAAATCAAACATTATAATCAGGGCATTTTAAACCTAAAGGAAATGAAAAAAAAAGAAGTGAGAGCAAAAATGAGTGCACACAATATGGTTCCCAGACAACTGGAAAAAACAGTAGCATATCTATTCACATATTTCATTGGCATTACTGTGCTAAACCTACAATTCATCACACTGTTCAAGAAGTCCACATAAACTAACAGAAACCAGTACCATCAAACACGTCACAGAAGCCCATGTATACTTGTTTCTATTATTAAAACTTTTGCCTCCAAGATAAACAGCTAACAGATTACAAAGCACTTAGTATTCCTGAAAATTAAGAGTCGTTTCTTCAGTGGTAAAGCTTGAAAAAAAATAATGAGCTAGTGGTGAACAAGGTCCCTGCAACAGACTTCCTCAAAGAAAACTGGGTGCCTTTGATTATGTTGTAGGCAGCATGAGGTATCTGGAAGAGGCAGGAGAAGGTGAAGATAGTAAGTACCATAACAAAAATGAACTACTAGAAATCAAAGTACAATTACTATTCAGACAGAGCTAAAATTTCTATACATCCAATTCTGAAAGCAGTATTTCCCATGGATTATGCCATGGCTCTATTGTGCTTCCACTATATTCTCCATTACTTTGTACAAAAGAAAATAGCCTAGCAAAAATTTGTATGCAATAATTCCATGACAAATTAATTGCATTGTATCAAAAGGTAAACGCCTACAGCTATGAAGTATTTGTTACATGTCTGAACGAGTCTGGATACAATTACTGCCCTGAAGTCTCTCGCACAACTGACAGATACCGGATTGTTTACAAACCATACCATCGGTGCAATATAAACAATGCAAACACAATGGATCAAAAATTGCAACAAACCAGATATTTTTAGGATATTTCATTTATTACAGTCCATAGGAGAAAAAAAAAATCTTTCATCTTAGGATAATCCATGAAAAGGTATTTAAAACATCTAGATGCAATCTGCTTAAGTTATACGCCAAGACTCGTGACCGACCTAAGGCATTTTTCTGCAAAATAAATGCATAGCTTGATTTCATCGTACTAATTGTTCCTTTTAAACCATAAAAATACTGAAACAGGCTCTGCAAATTAAGGTAAAAATCACTATTGTTAACATTCAGGTATAATAATTTCTACAGATGCATCTACACAAACACGGTCAGTACCAGTACACTATGTGCAAGCGTGTACAGCGATTTCCTCCATATCCAACAGCATCACTGTTGCTATTCTTGCAACACTCAAAACAGGGATTTAAAAACAATTTCCTGTTCAGACACAATCAAAATATCAGTTCATAAAAATAAAACAAAATAATTGCATTTAAAGGTCCCAAGTGGGAATAAACCAGCTATACCTGCTTTTATGACCTCAACTATTTTGCTTCTGGTTTTACAAATTTACATGAAAAGTACAAGCAAAAAAATTTAAACTTCAAAATGATACTGATGCAACTATCACAGAATACTATTTTGCATCAGGATTCTTCAAGTGTGCAAATCTGCTGCTTAAATGACATTAAAACTGTCAAAACACTCTGAATTCGTTTCAATTTCAGCTAGGTTGACCTTCGTAAAAATCTTAGTTTCTACAAATGACATCGGGAATTGTAAACATATTGAAATATGAGAAAACAGTAAAATATCCAATCAAAATGAGAAATTCTAATTACAATGACAGGATATTTAAATATCAGCTACCGTACGAATCAGAGATGTTACTGATGCTCAACAGAAATGGGGAATATGTTCTTTAGAACATAGGTTTCAGTTTAAATCTAAATTAAAAAGCAAAACGGCATACAATTGTAAAAACTCTGCACCAGACTTTTAATAAGCTTGGGTGATAGTCCTGGCACACCAACCCATGGGAGTGGAGCTCCTGTATGGGAAAAGACCTTCAATTTCACATGACTTCTGTATAAACAAACATGGTATTTCACCTCCCGATTTCAACTGCTTCAGGTACTACTTCAAGGAGCTAACAAATGGCAGCTGAATCCTGTCCAAAAGTCATTTACACTGGCACAGGATGAAAAATACCAAGTCTGTAAAGCATTCCATAAAATTCAGAATATAACATTAATGATGGTATATTAAAAAGATCTGTGAGTGAAGGTAACAAAATACTGATCTTCATGAAGAAAGGAACTGAAACTGCAGAACCTTTCATTTCTGTGATCTGCTACCCCCAAAGCTGGATTTGCAAGCTATTCATTGGCACCACAATACTCAACTCCATCTGTTAAAAAAACCACTAAGCCCACTCACAAGTTGCTGTACAATTTTCAACAGGGCATAGGCAACAAACAGAGATGTGGTTTTAAAAGTGACACCTTTCTGACAGTAAGATTATTCTGCTGGCACATGGTGCCAAATCAGGCCCAGATGTTTTAGTTTGTGATACACAGAGCCCACGATGTATTGCTATCCCACTGATAGCCAACTCATATAAAAAGTCATTAATGTTTTTTTAAGTATATTCCTGAAATATAAGAGAGATAAAAGACAGTATCTGGTACTGCCGGAGCAACAGAAATCCACCCTCACTTAATACCATGTTCCTGTATGGCAGTTATTCTCATTTTTGCTGCAGTTATTGTCTCCCTTCCTGACAGAAAGGTTAGGAATACTCAGAAACAAACAAACAAACCAAACAACAAAACCGAACAAACAAACAAATACCATCTTTAACATAAAGAACTCTGACAAAGCAGCTCTCACAACCATCCTGCAGCTTCTGAACCCTGCAGCCTGCTGCACTGCTGGTTTATCACATGGAAGATTTTGAAATTGGGAGTAAACTTCCTATTTAGCAATTATTAGCCAGGGAGACAAAACGTAATGATCTTGGCTTACAAATACTCAAAGGAAAAGCAGCTTGCCATGTTCTTAAATACTCTCTGATCTATCACCCAATCCTGTAAGTAAGAACAGAATTAAATTACTTGAATCTGGTCTGAAAAGCTCAGTTGAACTGATTTACAACTTGGATAAGCCAAAGAAATCCACTCTTTCTCTACCCTGAGATCTCCAAGAGAGGTGGTCAGCAAGAGAAGCTTTCTCAAATCTGACACTTAAAAAAGCACCTCTGAAAAAAACAGCAGTAACACACTGCTACAACTTTACAGCAAGAACTCTCTTTCACCGAACAGGTTCTCTTACAGATGGCTTACAAGCTAACAGCATTGTGCTGTCTATTTTCCATTTAATTGGCAAAATCAGCTTTCATACAGATATCCTTGAAACCTAAACTGCAAACATTAAAAGCAGTACAAATAATAACGAAAAGCACTCTAGGATTTGATCCTTTTATATCACTGTCACTGATACTTTCAGCTTTCCCCACATAGCAGAAAAGCCACTTGCATGATTGTTTGTTCCCCAAACATAGCACCTCTCAGTACTTTTAATAGTAAAGAAAGCTCTAGATAAGCCTTCGTACGGAGTATTTCAATGAGTCGACCTGCACGGGACCTAGTGCTTTCCTACAACTCACTGCCAATGTTTGCAAACTAAAACCGTAAGTTTTCACCACACATTTTATCATCCTTCAGGGAGGCAAGCAAACTGTCTTTCTGTATGCTGCTATGACTTCTCATTTTTAAGCCATAAAATCCATCCCCATATTTTACAGGGGGAAAAAAACCCTTAAAAAATTACTAAATTATCAAACCTTGATATTAGTTGGAATCTAGTCCTAGCCTGGGACTTTCAAAGCAGGTAAAGAAAATAAGATTTGACATTGAAAGGAAATCATATAATTAATACTCCTACACTATTCTGAAAATCTCAACCTTCATTCTTCTGTATCCTGAAAATGACAAACAATATAAATATATATGTGTGTGTGTATATATATTAAAAATAAAAATACTGCTTATCCTTCAGCAAGAGGCTGTAATTTGTTCTCTATTCCACATCAGATACCTTTGACATCAAAACAGAAGACTTTTGACTGGAAAATTATTAAAGACTCAAAGTAAGTTTCTGCTATAGGTTGAGTTATACATCACTTGAGTTGTACAGCATCAGGTTCCAATATAAAGCTATTACAAGTGTTACATAAACCCAAAAGAAAGCCATTTTCTCCCAAGTATTTGTACAGTAATTCCTCAGAGGAACAATAAACCAGAAAACATATGCAAGTATTCATAACAGGCAGATTTACAAACATGAACTATCTGATGTGTTGTTACAAAAGTGATTTCAACGACAACTGTTAAACCTACTACCAAGGGCAGCACTAATGAACTAGAGAGAGTTAAATCATTAGAGGGTAGCAAGAGGACCATGTATGGACTAAACTAGAAAAACAAAAACTGGCTACAACTAAAAAGGGATATGTAAGGCTTGTTCTGGCAACATAAAGTGGAAATAGTAGTCCATTAGCTAATAGGAAAGCTTCTTTCAAAAAAAACTCTAACCTTTTCTATAAAAATACCTTTTGGGCTTTTTCAAAAAATTATAGTTATGACTGGATATTTAACACTATTAACAACACCAGGGTACAAATGCAAATCAGTATACAGAAAAAATAAGGAGATGAATGAGCCCTTCAACCAAGCACGGCTCATAGAAATGGCTGAAACACAGCAGAGTGGTGCAAACAACATCCGAATCGCTAGCTACCACCTTGGAGTTTGTACCACTCAAAAAAATTGTTCTGTGAGATCAGCATAGGGAGGATGTAGAGCTTACTAAAGCATCATATTCATAGGAACAATGTCTACGCTGACAGGTAGTCTAGGCCAACAGAAACAGAACCGCAGAGTGAACAGATGCTGTTGAGAAGCTGACATCCACACATCCACACTTCAGGTGAGTGCCGTTTGCTTGGTGACATCTGGGGGTTTTGTTTGGCTTCTCTTTTTGTAATGGGGTTTGGAGTTTTTTGTTGTTGTGGTAGTGGGTTTTTGGTTAGTTTTGAGGGGTTTTTTTTGTTGTTTTGTGTTTTGTTTTTTAAAACACATTGTCATGGCTTAACCCCAGCCAGCAACTGAACATCACACAGCTACTCACTCACTCTCCTCTGCTCTCAGTGGGATGGGGAGAATTGAAAAAAACAGGTAAAACTCGTGGGTTGAAATAAGAGTAGTTTAATAACTAAAAATAAAATATAATAATAGCAATAATAATAATAGTAAGATAATTGTTGCACAATGCAACTGTTCACCACCCGCTGACTGATGCCTCAGCAGTGATCAGCCCCTCCTGGCCAACTCCCCCCAGTTTACATACTGAGCAAGATGTTCTGTGGTATGGAATATCCCTTTGGCTAGTTTGGGTCAGCCGTCCTGGCCGTGCTCCCTCCCAGCTCCTTGTGCATCTACTTGCTGGCAGAGCACAGGAAACTGAAAAATCCTTAACTTAGGATAAGCACTACTTAGCAACAGCTAAAACGTCAGTGTGTTATCAACATTATTCTCAGGCTAAACTCAAAGCACAGCACTGTACCAGCTATCAGGAAGAAAATTAACTGTGTCCCAGCCGAAATCAAGACACACATAGAGCTAGCTCTAGTCTGAGCCCATGAATTAAATCCCCATTTGTAGCTAGACCATATTTGAGATGCTGCTGAAGCATACTTCTCAGTTTAGTGTTGTCCAAAAGGAATCCAGTTTGTATGCTCATGGGGCTGCACAAGGTGAACCAAAGCACAGTGTGGAAACAATTGCATAATTCAATTTGAAAGTGCACATATAAACTAATACATTACTGGGGAGACTGAGAGAGAGAACCATTGGAGTGGCCTGAGGTTGTGAGACATGCTGGTAGAACAGCCTAAGAATCTTGATAAATTAAAAGCAAGCCTTTCACATGGGAAATTGAACAACCCCATGGATCAGTATAGGCTGGGGGCTGATCTGTTGGAAAGCAGCTCTGGGGAAAAAAACCTAGGGGTCCTGGTGGACAAGGGGATGACCATGAGCCAACAATGTGCCCTCGTGGCCAAGAAGGCCAATGGCATCCTGGGATGCATTAAGAAGAGCGTGGCCAACAGGCCGGGGGAGGTTCTCCTCCCCCTCTACTCTGAGCTGGTGAGGTGTGGATGCTGAAAAGCTGCTAGCAGAGGGATTTTCTCAGGTTCTCACAATATTCGGTGAGAGTCCTGCCTTTC
>WUAM01000119.1:8634488-8651991 GCA_024336885.1 Actenoides hombroni
GGTCTAGGTGATCCTGCTCTGGCAGGGGGGTTGGACTAGATGATCTTTCTAGGTCCCTTCCAACCCCTAACATTCTACAAATCTATGATATTTGCAAATGAGGAAGTTCTAACACTGCTGAAAAGTAACACACAAGAAAAAAGAAGAGATTAATACTTCAATATGTAAGACACACTAACTAGCAGAATAATGGGAAAACTGTAGAAAGAAGTGAAGGATTAATTTAACCAGCAATCAAAATATAAATTAAAAAGTCATAGAATAACATTAAAAGACAGAGAGCATCTGTGAACAAATTAGCAGGAGTATTATACATACAAAGTGAACAGTATGCATTCTGCTGTGATAGGCAACGGTGAAGATTCACAACAAGAAGACTCTGTCCTGCTTGGGCATTATATTCTATTAAATATGCCCAGCTACTATAGAGAATCCAGGTCAGAAATAAAGTTGCCAAGAGATTTGGAAAATTACTTGTAAGTCAGGTTAGAAAGACCTGGCTCTGTTTAGCCACGTTAAAGAATATTGGAATCTTTCTTGTAGATTCAAAACCACAGAAATAAAAAAAATTATGCACTCTTGTGTCCACTGAGTCCAAAAGTAAAACACACACAAAAATAAAAATCAGAGGCTTAACTTGCAGCAAAGATTTCTACTGCATATTAGGATGTATAGTCAATGTATGAGATTTATACAAGTACAGAAACAGCTAAGTACTAAAAGAGATTACCTAACAAGTTACAAACTTTCCCTTATTAGATAAATTCAGAAATAGCTAAACACTCAAATAAAGATGCTGCTGTTTATAGATGGATCTCACAATGAAAACAGAGTAGATGAGCTGTTGAGACCCATTCCAGGTGCACATCTCTGTAATTTTGTACAAAAATACCTTTTTGGTACCTTATTTTATTAGGTGTATATACACACAGAGCACGTTTGTCTATATCGGTAGTATTAATATATTTTCAAAATTATGTATTTCAAAAATGTGCGTGTATTTTTCAGGCATTACTATTTATTATGGAAACATAATTCTCAAGAGAACACAGCTAACCACCCCTTTTAAGCAGCTTTGTCTGTGCACTTACAGTGAACAGGAAGCAAGGAAGATTTCTTTGCACACTCAAAGTATCACCAATAGTCACTTTGGGATTTCTAGTTACTACTATGCCCTTCCTAAATCTTCTATCAATGCCTACAGTTAAAGATTTCTGAGCTTCCAAAATTCTTCATCAAACAATTTGATAGTGAGATCCAACCTAGGTCTACAAGTTAAAACACAATTATCAATTAATCTCTAAATATAAAAAGACTGTTAAAGGACCAGCTGGCATTTCAAAATTATGAAAGCCAATGCTGTTCTTTGGCATCAGCACTAGCTGGTGTTGCTAAGCTACTGCTGCTGCCCAGACAGTTATACACCATCAGGTAT
Organism: Actenoides hombroni; assembly: GCA_024336885.1. Taxonomy (NCBI): domain Eukaryota; kingdom Metazoa; phylum Chordata; class Aves; order Coraciiformes; family Alcedinidae; genus Actenoides; species Actenoides hombroni. The sequence goes on from WUAM01000119.1 coordinate 8,635,924, forward strand.
TTAATTCCTGCAGGCCAGTGGTCAAAAGCAAGCAAGCAAGGAGAAGAAGAAAAATAAATACATAAATAGATAAAATCAGCACTCAAAGTGCATTTTGATACCAGTAACATTAAAATCTTACCATTCGAGTCTGTGAAATAGCTCATGTCCACAATCAAATGATACACTGAGAAAAACCATCAGCTTTTGGTGCTGTTTTAGACTCCCTGTTCTCCTTATTTGTCCTTCTAATTTACTTTGGTTTGGTTTTGCTACAAGGTAACTACAAGTTCTTTTATGTTATCTACTTCCAGTTTTTTCCACTTCTGATGTGTCAATGTTGATTTTTCCCCAAACGCCTTGATAAAAAATCAGAAGGAGATTCTGCCACCGTGGGCCAATGGAGGCTAGCAAATGAAAAGAACAAACAAAGAAACAAATCAAAGTAAAACCCACAAAAACCAAACCAACCAACCAAAACTATCAGCAAGTAAGATAATTTTTTGGGCAGTTAAATTAGAGCCTATGAAAATAATGTTCTTTAGTACATGATCAATGTTCACAAATGTTATTTTCAGTTTCTATGAGATTACAAAAGCATCATTTTCCTAATTCTTTCATCACAGATCACACTTGTGATTTGCAGCTTCCAAATTCAAACCTGCGTTTACTCTTCATACTATTTAACAAAGGAAGTGACTTAAAACTTGGAGAAGACTGCCAAATATCTTGTTAATTATGATCATCATCTTAATGGTGCTTTTTTTAGCTGGAGTGATTTCATGTTTATTTTGGACATTATTTTTATGCCCTTAGCAAAGCTGTGTAATTTGGAAGTCAGGCTTTTATTTCTGCTGGTACAGAAGGAGGTAATTCAATTGGTAGAAGACAATTCTGACCTCTGAACAATCCTATCCTTCTTTTTGCTATACACTGGTAAGCACAAATTTTGACTGCAATGTTTCTTGCCTTCATCATATATTTAAACTAGGGGCATTAGTAAGATAAATCACAAGTTTAATAGCTTCTGGGTTTGGGGTTTTATTTCCTATGGTGAACGCACAACCCGTTAAAAAACTATACATGAAAAATAGTCAACAGATTTTTACCATCATACACTCATAAATTACCACATAGGATTCTGCAGACTTTTCTCTGATCAACTATTTCAATGAAGGAGCTAAATGAAGAAAAAAGAGCAATGGAAAAGATCACAGGTCTAGAGAACATGATGGGAAGACTGCAGGTGTTTATTTTATTGATAGAAAGGACACTTGGTAGGTGTCTTCAAATATACACAAGGTTGCTGTGAGCTAGAAGCCCAGGCAACCTGACAAAAGCACCAATGCACAGTTCCTGCTGAGACCATTACTTTCATACATAAAAAAGTTGCTGTCGAAACCATGATACTCTTACCTGACGAAGAATAAGCATTTTCTGGCTCTCACTAAGGTTTTTCCCGAACAGCTAACAATATGTAGAAACAAACCAAACACAACATTCTTGAAAGACCAGCTGTCAGCCTACCCTGTTTCAGTTTGTTGCAACATCACGTTCTAGAAATCTCCATTTTTTACATATATATAAGAAAACAAAACACAAAATAAAACCCAAACCAAACATATCGACCAAATAAATTAAAACAACAAACAAACCAACCACAAAAAACAGCAACGTGCAAAAATTCTTCTTACATTTAAGAGGCTTACTTCTGTATGTCTGCAGTTCCACAGGATTAGAAATCATGAAGCTATACATTTACTGATGCCACTATTATAATCCTAGATTTCCATCAATAATATTCGTTCCATTATCTGTTAATACATTCCCTAAAGCCTTGCTACAGACGACTGGGTCAGTAAACAATTGTCTCTGCAAGACGTTAACAGTTATTTTTAAAAGATATGGGCACATTAGGCTAGAAAAAGTCTTAATTTCTCAGGCAAAGAAGGGCAAGAACTCATCACTGTTAAGATTATTACAGTTCTCTCAGCACGTTCGTACAACCTTGTTATCCAATGGTAAAACATATTTATAGCTTATAAAAATAACAGATCATCATTTGTCAGATGTTAAAATACAGAAGGAACAGATAGCACATTTCTTAGGAAAGTACTTTTGGGACAGAGGAGGTGTGAATCCTGTCTGAGAACACACTATTTGCTTATCCTCCTCTTCCCACTCCTCAGGCGTTTCAAATGGCAGTTGGGGGAGAAAACATTTCTCCCAGTTAAGTGATAAAAGCATTCTTTAACACACACCAAAAGTACTGATTTTTTTATTTTTTACTAAAAATACACTTTATTGCCTTACACTGAACTTATCAAAAAGTTAGGGCCTGCTTCTGAGAAAACCAGTAACACACACTTCATCCAACTGTAACATTATGTTCTAATATTGCTAGCAGTTACCTTTTTTCATGCTAGAGACTCTACCTTTTCTAATATATAAACATACTTTTTCAGCCTATTCCTTGGCCATTTAATTGGAAAAGAATGGAATCCTTTTTTGCAAATATGTGTTCACAGAATTATAAAATCACTTTTCATCTTCTTCAGGCTGATCTCCTCAGAAAGTATTTTTACTTCATCCATTATATGTATTTATACCATCAAGCCTCTCATTTCCACAAGAGCCCACTGATTAATATAATCACTGTGCATTATTGTTAATCTGCAGGCTCCTTGTGGGCATCTAACAAATATAATTACACTGCCTGTTGAATTTTCTGCTTTCAGAAAACAGAACACTTCACAAAGCATTATATTACTTTTAAGTATAAGCCTTTTACATTCTCTTCACCTTTAGAATTTTCCATGGTCTACACTGTTAGCCAGAACTTTACATCCATCTGCTTCGTTTCATCCTGTAGGGCTGCCTAGAAGGTAGGACTTAATATATTAACTCTAAAACACAGCACCTATCTCTGGTTGCTCTTAAATAATAAGGGAAACAGATGCATAGTTGAATATCTACATTCCAACAGGCAAGCCTGCAAGACTCAGTTTTGCAGCAGCTAGCATCTCATAAGATGCTGCTTATATTTTTGCCTGCTTTCATAAGATGATGCCTTGGTTAAACATTTAACTTGTTGGCTGAGTGATTGAAACAGTCACAGTTTCAGTGTTGTATTCTATAATGTTTTACCCAGTATCTTTTCCAAGTGTATACTCCTAACATTGTTCCTACTTTCTTAAACTCTACAGAAAAATTATATCTACATCTGTCTGAAATACTCGATCCCAAAGCACTTATACAGTAGGCAAAGGAAGTCAAAAATCTTGGGTTAACATCAACACATTGAAGCAAGATACCAGAAGTATTTCTAGACCTTTCTGAATCAGGGAAATACTGCTTAATACTTCTCTAATTTCTAAATGAGCTACCTTTCAAGTATCTGGGCTACAGTTTGTTACTACATTTTATTAGAGCGTTCCGTTTGGCATCAGATTCTTTTTCCTGATTACTGCAATATATACAAAGGAAATACATTGCTTGAGGACTCCCACACAATTCCTAAATATACCTAATCATAAACAAAAAAATAATTATCTTCCAGGAGCTCTAGAGTTAAACATATGTAGACTTATGGGAAAACCTCACTCTTCACAGACCTATCTTGTTTCATTGCTGTTGTAAAATCATAGCAGACGTGGATGAAGAGAAGATTTTCAGAATACCAAAAACCAACCACCCTTCAAAAATAAACAAAAAAAATTGTTCTAGAAACTTCAAAGCTTGAATAGTAACTGTGACTCTCAAACTGACTCCCCTCTTGTCCATTACTTTTTATCTCCTCTATTTTTCGAAATAGGTTAATTAACCAGATAACACAAGATCATTACTTCTGTGGCTTTGGAACCAAAACATCCGATGTGGACAAAACCTCAAGTTAACCCCACACAATTCATACTGTAAGACAAGATTTTAAACTGTCAGGACACAAGAAGGAACTGTCAAGTGGAAGGACATCTACAGTTTGTCTAGTGATGAATTAAGAGTTTCACAAGCAAAAACGTGCAGCTTCAGAAGAAGGTTCAGTGTCAGAAATAGAATTGGTTTTGCTTCCCTCTACCTTCCTTCCAATTACTTTGGATTTACAAACCAATGTCTGATGTGACTGAACAACTCAGACAACCCTCATCTTGAACTGGCAGGCACTGACATCCAGGACAGCTTTTCCTAGTAAATGGTTTGATATTCAGGTTTTCAGATCTTAGATTCACAGTAAGTTTGCTTAAGGAAGATAAGCACATGATTTATGTTAAGGAAGATGAGCACGTGGTCTCTGGTGGACAGCAAAATAGCATTCTGATGTTCGTTGTACTTACTACCTGTATAGCACTTTATTAATTGTATTGTCATTATTGCTTTTACAGTAAAGGTTCCTTTTAATTCAAAGGGCAAATATTATGTACCAACAGAAATTAAGTCTGTTAAATCACAGTGCAACTTTTTAAAAGCTCCAAGAAGAAGGTGCATTGACTATATTACTTAGCTAGGTAAGAAAATATTTACTGAATAAACATGAACTTCAGAAGCAGATAGTAATGCTTTAATATTGTTGCTAGTTACTACATACTGTAATGGTATTTCACAGGATCTCAAAGTGTGGTCTGATGGTGAAGCTTCATTTCAAATCTCTGACCTGATTTCATGAGAAAGGAAGGGAATTTGTTAAGGGGAGGAAAGGAAGCAATTCTTAAATGGCTTCCTGAATTCTTCAGGCCTGGAATAATCCATTCCACAAGTATAAACAGAACGAGCAATATGCTTTCAAGAGCTCTTTAAAAAGGTTCATTTTCCTCTTCCACAAGAACAAGCATGAAGGATTGGGTATACAAAGAACTTAAGCTTATATATTAAGTCTGACTCCTACATATTATAGCAACATTACTAATGTCCTTCTGAAAGGACATCCATAACTGGTACAATTCCTACCTTCACGCATGAGAGGCAACATGGAAAAGTCGTAAACATTTTGCCCAATCCGTACAATGTTATCAGAGAGAGAAAGTTCACCAGCCACCCCATCTGTCTCCTCTTCCAGTCTTGTCTTAACCATTCTCTCCGTACCATGCAACAAGTTCTGTGGTAGAACTGGAGATGCACCAGAGACATCATGTGATCCAGCTGTAAGAGATTCCTTCATAAGATCATGTGGACACAAGGACGTGAGCTTGTAATTTTACGAGTATTTTTTGTTTCTTTTTTTCTCAATTGTGTTTTGTGGCTTGCTTTGTTCCAGTTTTAGTATGTTACTTTAAGCATGAAAATTATTTACACCATTTAGATGTACTTAAATATACCACCATTCCCTAAGTCAACTTTTTTTCAAGTACCCTTTATAACCAAATATTTGCGAATAAAACTCTAAGAAACATTCTTCTTCTATGTCCTTTTGCTCTTTACATGGAATGAAACTTTATTTCATATTAAATTTTATTATGTTTAAAACTACCACAAAACAAAACAAACCCAAATCTAACACATCTTGATTACCATTGCTCTTTCAGAAAGCAACTGTCAGGGCAGAAAGGAGTACCAAGGCACCTATTTGCTTTAAGAGAGAGGCTGATCAATACACTTTTCTGATTATTACCATTTGCAATAGATACAATAACCTTTCAGTAACAAAACTTGCACTTCTCAGCTGCCAACACATCTGTATAAGCAAGAGGAAGCTCAACTACTCGTCATCTGGAGATCCCATAATTTCATTAGAAGTTTTCTACATCTATTTTTGACTTTAAGATCATGAACATCAAAACTGAAACTTCCCACAAGATGGATAAGCTATCTTATCCTCCCCAGGAAAATGTCTATGTAAGGGGAAAATGCAGAGTCAATCATTGATTAACAAATGCTTTCACAGCTCTAACAAAATAATACCATTCAGTTTAACTTGCCTGCTGGAATCATAATGCATAATAGTGAGATAACTGCTTGTGTTTATTACTGACAAATGACATTGTCCATTGGCTCTTTACTATGAATGCTGAAATAATACTTTTTTTGCTTGTTTGGGGTTTTCTTTAAACTAAAAGAGTAGTCTTACTTTCTGTAGAAGGCCAAAAATCTACCACAAATCTTAAAAATAGCTGCATTCACAGTATTCACCTAGATGAAAACAAGTTTCTTCTCTGAAGAGCAAACGTAAAAGTGATATTATAAAGCTACATGTTTAGTATCTCTCAGTGCCTCTGGATTAAGTGTGTTCAGCCCAAAACCATCTGGTTTTATGTCGTCTGGCACTGAAGGCTTATCTAAAATCTTCAGATTAAACCATGTTCTTTTTTTCTACAAACAGTAGCAAAAACAATCTCATAAGTAAATTATATCCCCCAGATGAAAATAATTCTGCTGAGACGTACTCTTTATAGGTGACAGGAATAACAAAACTGTGTAATTATCAATGAGGACATTATTCTGCAGAACATAAATTACTCATTATGATGGCATCTAGAAAGGAAGAAAGTTCCTATTCAAAACCGAAAGCAAGCTTGCAAAGTTAGCAACTCTTACTTCATTAACTAGACATAAAAGTTTAAACTTGGATTTAAACTGCCCATGTTTATATCAAGCTATTGTGAAGATCAGAGATACAAAAGTTACACTTGGTTTGCATCCTCCAAGCAAAAGATACATATTCTTCAAAGTGCTTCCATTTTCTCATTTTTTATCCTGATAGCAATAACAAGCAAGTCCACACTTGTCAGAATACTGTAAAATTATTCTATTCATTTTTTAATCACAATCTCTCTGAAAACAGTATCTCATTGTAAGTGATACAGCAGTAATTCAAAGTATTTCTCATTTACTGCAACTTAGCTCAGAAGTATTTAAGATACTCAGAAGTAACACACATAGAACAACACTGCACCTGGTCCTCAGAACTGGCTGTTTCACTCTGCAGACCTGCATCAAATTACTAATATAGATGTAACCAGTATAGAGTCAAATTCTTACTAGTAGAAAGGACTACTAGTAGTTTGCAGGGAGCTCACATGCCCTGCGCAACACAGGAGTTTTCAGACCGGCCTTACAGGTTATATCTGAATTAGCAGAGTAAATGGAACAGAAACAAATCTGTTTGCAAAAGAACTGATTTTCTTAAGAGATCATCCACACTATACATGAGCAACGCATATATGATGAGTGACTACATCAGACAAGCTCTACCCCAGTCCCAAGACTTAATACCCACTAGATGTCAGATTGCATTTTCTAGGCTCTTGAAGAACATCTTTTGGTTTAATTTTGACCACCATGAACCAAGCCTGTGTGCTCCAAGAATGCTCTGCAATGTGAATGAACAGGAAGCACATATCTGATCAGAACTAAAACACTGACACAGACACATCCACAGACTACCAAAAAAGACAGTGATAAATTATACTGGGGAGGGGACTGAAGTTTCCAATAGCATGAACAAGTACTTCTAAAGGAATGATGAATACAGAGTTCTAACAAATCCAGACTGTAGCCTCCATTTATGCATTACAGACTGTAATTCTGTGACTTTGCCAAAGAGGCTTAGCTCTGGGGCATTTATATCTTACAATATTTCCTGTTCATATGTTATGCTCTAAATGTATAAACACTGCTCAACCATAAATTCTCCAGCTTTGTCATATTTGCATAGCATTCCTTTAAAGCAGCGTGGCTACTCCCATAGAGAAGAGGTAAATGACCACACCATATTCTGCTTCTACAATATCTTTCTTTAAATACACCACTGAAATAGTTTTACTCCTTTAAGTTATGTATTTTCAGGCAGCTCACACCTTATAAAGGCCAATTATCTGTTCTGCCCTTTGATTACAGAAGGCACAGGAGGAGCAGCAAAATGAATTGTGAAAGAACAGCCAATTAAGCATGACAATTCACAACTCACTCCTTCAATAAGTTGCAACATACAACTAAAATGGAGGTGTAATAAGTTCAGCAGCTGCTAATGAGTGGATAATTGACCTTGGAAATTCCCACTTCAACTGAGCTACTTGTCTATTCCTAAGTTTCTCAGAAGACTGTAACTGTTCCACACAGCTAGTTGTTACTCCTTCCAGAGCAGTATGTACTGTCTTTACAGAGAATGAACCCATGCATGTACTCAGACACTCACAGCAGAAAATAATGTCTGCAAAGGACAACAAGAATTCAGGAAAAATACTGCATTCCTAAAGAGACTGAGAGATATGCTCATCTTTCCACCACAAAATAATAAGAGAAAATAAAAATTGTAAAAACCCCTTTATTTTAAGCTGACAAGAGTAAGAGATTTACTCAAAGTATAGTACCTTTATTCTGCAGTCTGGCTCCCGAAAAACATATAAAGACTTCAGAGCACAGGCAATTTATAATAATACAGGACTAAAAAAAATTGATGCTATTTGTTCTCTACAGATTGGACACCTCCCCCTTCCTGAATCTAAGGGGGTATCTTTCTTCTACTATTCCTTCCTGTAATAAAGAAAGTTTTCAAATTAATTTGCACGATTGAGTGCTTCTCGACCCACATAAGGCTTAGGCAACAGAATATACTCAGAAGCAATAAAAGCTGATTTGCCTCATGAAACAAATAATGCTGGCTTGCATGAGTTTGCTATTTTCCAGTGCACAAAAGACAGTAAGTGTCAAGGGCACACTTGGCCCAAAATCCTCAGGAAGGTACTAATTCACATTTTACCATTTCTAGTTCAAAGAATAAAAAAGGAACACCGTCTTCTTCCTAACTGCTGCTCTTTCCAGCTGTCTAATTTGCTATCATTCCATATGGATATGGAAACTACATTTTCACACACGAATCCATTGTTCCAAATGTACCCAAGGCTTCCTACTCCTTATGATTACGTGATGCATATGATCTCTTTTTGCACACCAACACCACAGGTCTTAACTGGCATTTCATAGTAGGTTGCAACAGCCTTGTTCTATTTTCTTTGTCTGTCACACAGTATTGTCCTGATGTACGAATCAAGAATGCTAAGAAAATTTAAAATTATCAATTAGCTAGGCAAGACACATTGCAGTCTTTGTGAACTTTATGAAGGCAAGAAGCAAGCCCATGCAGGGGACGTTGGTAATTTTTACTAGTACTGTGTAGCAGCAACATACATGTCTAACAGGCTTCCAGATAGTTGACTTCCTTCTCCACCTTGCTACTATTTCAAGGCCCTGACTAACTTACAAAGGAAAAGCATGGTGTTAGCAAATTGAACCCATGTAGTAGAGTCAGAAAAAAACAGGGATGATGGGCTAACTAAAGAGCACAGCAGTAGACAGACAAAGCACAATTCCTTTACAAGTATGTATCACTGGAGGTTCCACTACAGGTAACTAAAACTGTTATTGCATATTGCAATTCTTAAATGAGGAGTTAACAGTGATCAGTCAGACATTATAGTAGCACTTTCTAAAATTTATCATCCAATCTAGTTGCTCTTATTTTGTGACTATCACACTGGCTAAAACTAAAACCCACCATGAATTGGTAGCCAGATCCAGTACTCACTCATTTATTGGAAGGGAGACTGTGAATAGGCAAAGACAGGTTAACAAATTGCTCGTAGGATTTCTGAAGTGATCTATTTCCCAGTCTTCTAAATTTAATTAATCTGAAGCAAGGAACATCAAGATCTAGTATGAGGGATGTAACATCTTTCAGGAATGACATAAGATCTTCAACAGCGACATAAGGAAATCAGTTCCATTTGCTCCCTGGATCCAACTCTATTTGATATCCTGTATCAGAGGTTTGATAAGTCTCCTGAAGAGGCAAACTTTTTCAGTGCAGAAATATACCTACCTAATTCCCAAAACAGCAACACCATCTACTTCTAAAAGAAACCTGAAAGAATTTGAAGATTTACAGAGAGAGAACATTGTCTGAACCAGTATCAAGCTTCCGTCACGTAAAAGAGTAAAGTAATTTGGCAGAAAATAACCCCCCTTGCATTCCAGCTGGTCCTCAGATATCAGAGGGGCTGGGGGCAACTAGGTTTAGATGGAGTGCTGTCCAATTTGGCACTATTAGTCTGGTCACATTCAATGTATCTGAACTCTGCTGGCTCCAGATTGACTAACAGCGCTGCGCTCCCCATCCAGTCGCGCTCCACGGCTTCACGCAGCCAGCAAGGAGCTGGCGGTGCCCAATGAGAGGCTCTCCCAACTAGCAACGTGAATAGTGCAGTTTATTGAGAGTAACACAAGTACAGGTTCTCGTGGCTTGCTGGTGATAAATTCACTGCCTGCAAAGCATGTGTAGGTATACCAAATGCATTCAATTAAAGAGCAGCTCACTAAAATTTCTAAGTTTCCCAGGGAAATACTTGGAAAGTCTGGATCTTACCCAAAGGTGTCCCTATGGGGGTAAGTGAGGTTCAGCCCCTTGGCTGATGCCAGGAGTCAGAGGTGGTCAGCGACAGTATCCACTCTGACTTGTCTACAATAATGCCTTCCCTAACATCCCCCCTTACTTAAACCATTTTTATAACAATTTTTACCTTCAAAGTGGAGCTTGAGTGACTCTAGTCATAAACACCTTTGTTATGATTGGTGCAAATTCCTCTCACTTCACTTTTAAAGACAGAGCTGAAGAAAATCCACAGGGCAAGCTCAGTGAGGGGTGGTCGCACTTTGGAGGCGGGCAGCCTTTGGGTGTGTTTGGGTATTATAATGACATTATAATGAGCACAGTTCACACAAAGGACAGTACTTTGTCAAAAACTGACAGACTGTTGGCACAGGGTCACAAGCAGGCAGCTTATCAGTCCTGTAGTACCATCAAGTTCCCATCTCTGGCCTGATTTCACAGGGCCTGGCCATGGAATCTTCACTCCATCCCCCGTGCTGCTTTCAAGCAGTGTTGCACAGGGAACCATCGTGAAATGGATTCCTTGCATACCAGTTGCGCTCTACCCTGAAAGTTTCTCTGATGTTACACCTTTCCTTAGTGTGTGAACAATGCTGCACCTTTAGTATGATTTTAATTTTTACAGCACCTCCAGTCGTTATTCCACAGCTTCATATAACAATAACAAATTGTCCACGAGAAACCAACCATCATGGTCACAGAGTCCACAGCTTTGAAATCTACCATCAGAACAATCACTTACACTGAAGGGAGCTGAACAGGTAATTTTACCCAGACAGCTAATAACCTGTCTGTCATTAAAACAGAAGTTCAGGAATGTTTCTGATTATTTAAGCCAATTCTAGAAAACCTGAGTTCCAGATTAAGCGCTCAAGTTGTGTGTGATAACCAGGGGTGTACTCAAAACAATCCATATTATATATTCTCATAGAGAAGCATGTGGCACACAGAGCTGCAATGGACATTTTGATGACAACTGATACCCATGCTACATTTTTATTTATACCTATAGCAAGTGGACAAGAAGGCCATCATTTATGACCTATATCCAAGATGATTCACTCTGTGACAAAAAAATGACATGTATTAGCAGATTTTATAAGTTCAGTTTATACAATACACATCACCCAGTAGTAGCAGTAAGCTTACTTTCTCTCAAACAGCTTAGCTCTACTTTCACAAGAACACTCTCTGTTGGCAGCAGGCTTTTCATGCAAATTAAAGCTCATTCCTTGGAGCTACAATCAGCACCTCCTTTATTTCACCTGACTATTTACAAGCAATAATGGAAAACCCCAAAAGGAAAAGAAAAAGGGGAAAGGAGGAAGAAAAAATAAATAAATCTGTAGTTGAAATGGAGGAGATAAACCCAACTGCTAACAAATAACCTTTCTTGTAATCTCCCCTTCAAATTCACAATGATTTTGCTTCAGAACATGCTAAACCAACCTGCTGCACATAGACAGCAGTCAGAGTTGCAGACTAGTAGAAACTTGCAAATGAACATCTGTATGCATTGTCTGAAGGACTTCAACCTCTTTTGTACAACGTTGCTGAGGAATACAGAAAAGAGTCTACACTCAGCTTTCTCAGTTAATAACATAGACAACTATATAATGTATTTCACATTTACCATAAGAGAAGTTCGGTCTGAGTTCACCTTGACAATCTCCCTACAGATCTTTACCCTTTTCAAAGAACACAAAAAAAGCATGAATGTCACAAACCTTGAACACATACTATATGAAAGCTGCTTTTAAACCAAAGGACTTTATCTGTTTTGAACATGGGATATGGATGAAAAGAGGCGGAATTCAGAAGAAGCTTCAGAAAAAGGAGAGGCTGCACAAGGTCTTCCAGGAACACTTCTATACAAAAATGCAACAGTTGTCAAATAACTATATATAAAAGAACAGATAGCTTGTACTTTGCTGTAAATTCTTCTAAGATTTCTAGTGCCATAGTACGATTTTAGAAAGCTGGGTATTCTTATGATGCAAGTTAGAATTTCATTAATGCTTTCCAACACTAGAGATAACTCTACTCTCTGAGGCTGCTAATTTTCTCAAAATGCTGAGATCAAGGTGGGATAAATATCTCATGGCCAATTGCTACATCATTTCAAGAAACGACTGCAGAGAGCGAGGCTTGCTTTTGCAGGCAGACTAACATAGCTCTATCAGGCCTGTGACAGGTTCACTAGTGTCCTAACACTGATAAAGCAACCATAAACATTAAGCACACTCAGCTGAAGCATTACATCAGTGTGGGCATGTGCAAAGCCTATGAACTACAAATTGCTGTATGTTTTGGACTCTCAAGGGCATAGACTGAAGAAATATTTTCTCATAATCTATCAACTGTAGATCTCCAGGCGAGACAAAGAACACTGTCACTGCTTATACTTTTGGGAAAGGTTTCAGTGATTTAACAGAACTGCCTGATTTTGAGACCTATTCTTCCATGATCAAAATGAGGCCAATATTCAGCTTTTCATGTTCTTAAAAGGATCAAAGACACTTATAGACCTTATATGAAAAAGCATATAATTTTACCCAAGTGCATGTGACAATGAAATTGCCATTCTCCTGAATGAGACTGCAATGGGAACAAACTGCCTGGCATTTCCCCACACAGTCTGTAACTTCTCTTCAGTGATTTCTGCCTATGCAGAGAACCAACCAGTGCCTGCCCATCTAACCCCCAAACACCCTTGTGTTCTGTGTGAGGCTGACTCATTAAGTACCTTAAAAAGTAATCATAAAAGACAGACAAAAACTTTTTTCCTATTCCTAATATGATGCTATAAAAGATAAAGCAAAATAGTTTAATTTATGGGATGATGCCTAAATAAGCTCTAAATTCTTCAAAGCTGTAGGGAAACTATGGTGCCTTGTACTTTAAATAAACTCTTGCTGATACAGTCACTTGATTTGATTCCAAAAAGAAAGTGAGAAATTAGAACCTTTCCTTGCATTTGATCAGAGAATTTTCTGTACAGTGTAACGTGTTTTTTTCTGTACAGTGTAATGTGTTGTTTTTTTTTTAAATCAACTCAAATGTTACAAACATTGGGAAATTAAAGAAATACTTAAGATTCTTAGAAATTTGTGCAGCCTTCATTAGGCTGACAAGGCAGCTGGTGTCACAAAAATGCTGAAAAGCGCCAATGCCAAGACAACTGTTTGAGGATTTGCATTTCTAATGAGGGAAAACTACACTATATCACACACATCCCCCCAGAAAAAGGTTTAGAGTTGCTACTTAATCACCAAGCAGCCCTGTTACTTACAACGTGGGGGGAAAAACAAACAAAAAACCCAAACAAGTACTTTAAAGGGAATGAGTATCTATGCCTGATTTTTGGCACCAAGAGAGAAAGGATACTTCCATTATTTCTCTCTCATGTCCCTTAACTCACTTTTAGTTATTTAATTATATTTTCCAGAAGCAAGCTAAAAATGTTCACTTTTCCACAGAGATACTTTTCAGCTGTGAGTGACAATATACCTAGTTTTTGTTGAACTCACTTTCTGTACCTCAGAAGACTTTCAGAAAAGCATTTGTAAGCAACTCACTTGGCCTCAGAAAGTTCTCTAAGGGTCACGATACTTCAAAACTCCTCTATTTTTTTATTTTATTTCTTGAGACGTAGACATTAGGGAATTAGGAAGAAAATACAGCTATTCTCATACTCGGATAGATCATTTATAAGGCAGAATTATTTTTTTTTAAAAGGAAGCTCTTACTTTCAGAAAAAAACCCATATACCTGGCTCATTCTAATACCACAGGACAGTAAAGCCTTCTACCCAACAGTCTCACCATACTTCCCTTGTGCTTTCTGCCAATTCACACCCCAGGATGGAATCACAGCTTTCTTCTCTATGACAAAAAGGTAACATTCATGAAATTTATAATTAGACAACATACTTTCCTATGGGTTACAATGAACAGAGGGAAGAGTAGAAGGCATCCACAATCATAAAACCAGCATGTATTAGAGCATCTTGATAACCTCCAAAAGTCTCTTTCCACAAAGGTTACAGGAATTGGGGAAAAAAACCCAGTATTATTAAAAAAAGCTGTGTTTACTGGAATACACAGTCAGTTGTGTACATTCCTGCTTGGTCTGTCAAGATACGAAACCAAGTTTGGCCAAGTTGTGTTGTTTTTGTAGCACATTAATACGTAAGCAGCCACGCTCTTATTTTAAAATTCACACCTCAGCACAATACATAGTTTCATGTTAGCTTGCAAAAGTTCAAACTCAAAGGAATTATTATTACAATATCACGACTGCTACTGTAAACTGATGTTTCTTTTCAAGGTTACAAAAATTCCTAGCAAAATCAAGGAAAAAAACCCCAAATAATTAAATAATTAATCCAAAACTACTCTCTGCTCTGAAGGACTCAAAAAAAATTATTGAGTGGTGTGTGCATATGAGCATATTAAACAATTATTTTTTTAAATTACACCATTTATAACACACGCTCAGAACTGGAATAATCCACATAATTTATCTAACAGTTCTGGTTTCGAACATGCACTTTTAAAGCTGAAAAACTCTCAGGTCTGTCAAAAGAACTGAAAAGATGTACTTGAAGCCAATAACACGTTAAATTAAATCAAGCAAATCTTCCCCATTAACACAAAGTCTGCTACTAGTGTCCTCAGGAACATCTAATTCTTCATAACCATCAAGTGACGCTTATGAGAGAAACTTTCATCAACCAGTATTATACTAATATGTGCACTGTATCCATATACACATGCAAACAGTGGTGACCAACATTGAGTGAGGCCACCTGAGAAGTGTATCAACTTTTTTTGTTTACTTGCTTATTTTTTTTTAAACTTACACTAGCAGGACACAATGGAAAGCCAGCAATAAAGTCACAAAAGAATTGAAACACGGGTTTGGGCATATGCATTCTAAACAACCAACCTTTTCCCTCAGATACCCAGTCTCGTGGGACCAACAGACTCTCTCATGTCAGGACTTCTGGGTGCCTCAAAATCACAGGCCTTTCCAGCCCCTGGTGCACTCACACCCTCCTCATCAGCAGGGTCCTCTACGCTGTGTGTGTGTACCTTATAACCTGCTCGTGCTGCGCTCATTTTGTCACCCTCAGCACAACGTAGCTCGGGGCCGAATTTGCATCTGAGCACAACGCCAGAGCGAGATCCTGAGAGAAGTCTGTATTTCAAGGTGAACTCTCAGTCAGCGACGGAGCCAGAGCCGATACGAAAGATGCCAAGGACCACAACAGCAGCCTGTGACACTGATGCCAACCGCGAAGGCAACGCCGAAGGTTAATCTGTGACTCCAACTTTCCCCCGCCGCTATAGATACCGCGACACACCAGGCCAGCGAACCCTTCCCGAGGGGGCAAGGGAGCGCGGCCGCACCGCTGCCGGGCTCAGAGACCGGCCGGAGCGGAGGAAGCACCGGAACCGTAGCGAACACAGCGCATCCTAACGAGGCTCTCTCACCTGACCGCCTCGCTGCCCGCAGACGGGGGAGCACGGAAAGGGCCTGGCCGGCCGGACCCGCTTCCTAGCACCGCGCGGGCGCCCAGGCCCGAAGCGCGGCTGCTGCCGCTGCCCGCGTCCCACCTGTAGGCGCGAGCTCGCTGCCCTGAGGCAGCCTTGGGCCCCGCTAAAGGCTGCAGGGGCGCGTAGCTGTCCACACACACACCCCACCCCCCC
>WUAM01000119.1:8667998-8697994 GCA_024336885.1 Actenoides hombroni
AAAAAGGAAGAGGGGCCGTCCAGGGTACCCCAAAAGAAACACCCCCCACCGTATCCCCCCCCCCCCCCCCCCCCAATACATTAAAAAAAAAATAGCTTGTTTTGAGCAAACCCTATGGGAACATTCTGATTTATTCTTTAAAAAATGCTAGGATTTGGAGAGCTAGAGAACTGTAACTTGATGAGTGCCACTTTTTAATTTGAGTTTCACAAGTGCTTCACCTTGCCCACTTCATTTCCTGAGAGGTGCTCAGCTAGTTCTGCCTGGAAAACCAGAGCAGAATGCACACTGCAAAAATGACAAATGAATGAGAGTGAAAAGATTAAAGCTTATACTTGTTAAACCACTTTTGTTCTTTGTGTGTCTACGTGAAGCTCAAGTAACTGTTCTTTCAACTCGCATTCAAATTGTGATAGTTCTGCTAGCCATAAAATGAGGAAAATATACAACAGGAGAAGAGTGGAAAGAAGCATGCCTCTTGCTACAGCAGATACTCAAGCTATAGTGTAGCTAAGAATACAACAGTAGTGATTCTGCCAGGCTGCATATCAAAGCTCCATTCCAAGGGGTTTTATCCTAGACTGTTCATAAATATCTTTCTGCCAATCTTCACAGAATTCCATCTGATATACTCTCAGAAGCAAAAAACCCACAACACCCAGTGCTCACCAGAAATTGTAACTGTGGATGTATTTAGTTACAACAAGAAAAATCCTGTATTTCAACAGTTTTACTTTTCCTCCCACTCTTTGCTCTTACGGATGGTAATATTGAAAGATGTAGCAAAAAGGAGGCAGAATTACTTTTTTTCTTTTCAAAAGGAGAACCTAACCTAATACCGTTAATAGCGCACACAACTTTCCTAAAAACAAGGCAGAAAAAGATTAAATGGCACTTCATATTTAAAATTATTAGAGAAACTGTCATTGCTGCATGCACATTGATGCACAATTCTATGCCAGATAAAATAAAGTTCCTTCGTGCAAGTATTTTTCCACTCTTTCATAGTTTTGTTTTCCTCAGTTTTCTTCAAGCGTATTTTCAGTTTTTGTTCTTTTCTAAGCTTATTATTTCTCTTAATACTACTCAAAACTTTTTTTTCCTCAAAAACTGGGTGACTATTTGAGAAGATATTTTAGCTCTCATCATTTTCTCTCATTTCATATCCCTGTTACAAAACCATTTCCTTTCTGAATGTAGAAAAAAAATTCAGAAAATATTACTTTCCTCAGTAGTAGAGGCAAAGCAAATAGTACTTTAAAAGGTTAATTCTACCTTCCTGACATAGATAATTCAGTATTCCTTCATGCTATTTAGCTACAGGAACTTTTCCCAAAAGATGAGTCAAATCAAACAGGTTTTTGATACATAGGTAGAGCTCAACTGCATCACAGCTCAAACATTACTCCAAGAAATTATGCTTTTATCTCATGGCCTCAGGGAGCACTGGTGCCTTTGGTTACCAGCATTGCCAATTAACTTTTCATTTTATATAGCCTTTCCTAACATCTATAAAAAGCTAAACTTCATACAAAGTCTCCAAAAGGTGACTCATTGTCAGACAACAGGAACTTGGTAATCAGAGCAAGCAAGCCGTGCTGCCATCAGCATCAATGGCCAAGTTGCAGCGAAGACCTTTAAAGCATACCAGAGACTGGTGATTTGTATATTGGGACCAAAAGCCTTTGCAATATGGCCAAACATTTCAGTTCTACCGTATGTGGAGAAAAGAGACTGGACTGTGAGGTTTAAGCAAATGATTTATTCGAACTCCCAGGTTTAACTGTAAGGCCCAAGCAAACCATCTCTTTGAAAGTCTAATACGCCACTAATGCAGGTTTTTATGGATGCAGTGGAAGAATGCATTATTACTACTTAAAAGCAAAAATACACTATAGCAAATTAGGAAGCGTGCTCAATATTAGACATGTGTTAGTTAATCACCCACGTTTGCAAACTTACAGCGTGCTAAGTATTCCAGGTATAGGCTCTCAATCTTAGAAAAATCACCTCAGCCAACGTCCTGAGCAAGAGGGTAGGGTCTCCATACAGGCGAGTCTTGGAGAGAACTCCCCAAATCTAAGCTAAACCTAAACCCCGGATTACTGACCGATTATACAGTTTGAATACCCAAGGTTGCAGCTGAAACCCTCCAGGTGGTTGTGGCAAACTATGCCTAACTGGATTATGATGTATGGACATGCAAGAGTTGTCTTGTTGGCTGAAACCACCAATGAAGCCCTCCAGACTCCCCTTCTCTTACTTTCTCAGGAAGCCAAATAGTGGTTTGAATTGAGACTCAGGACATACCATTTGTCAAGGAACTGAAAGGCTCAGCTCAGATTCCAGTTCTCTGTGTGGTGCAGCATTGCCCTGTTTGGCCTGGGGCTTATGGACAACTCAAGGCTGAGCCAACTACACAGCTCCCCATGTGTTGTTCCTGCATAGCCAGGGCCACAGATAAGCAAATCGTGGCTGAGTCGTCTACACAACCCCTGGTGAGTTGCCTGCATGCACCAGATGATACTGAAACTTGCTTATGAACTATGAGCCAGAAAATCCATACATCGTACCGTCCCCAAGACTCACATCATACTACAGAGGCAGCAGCCCAGTAATTGGGTATAAGGTTTGTAACTTTCCATGTATGTAAAGTATGGGAACAAAATGTCAGCAAGGTTAAAAGGATTTAAACTTCATTAAATAATGTGACCTCTAGGTAGAAATCTGAAATAAAAGTTGAAGTTCTTTTCATCTTTGAATTACATAACATTTAAAAAGCATACCTAGAACTTAAGTTGCCTCCTCAATTGTTGTGTTCTCCTCTGAAGTTACTTTTCATAACATAGAAGGATATGTAAGCTTCCTGCATCTGGAAAAATGCTGGCATTCACACAATCAACCAGCCAAGCCAAGAAAGACATTTTCAGATGTCAGCTAATTTCATTCTGACCAGGAGGCAATTTTGTGTAACCTCTCTACCTTTCTTTTCAATTAAATATTCCTCCCCCTCTTCCCAAATCAAATAAAATGACAGTTGTGTTTATTTAATAAAGAGAAAATTTTGGCCAATACATTTGTCTCACCCACAAACATTTCTGAAGATCTAAGCATCAAATTGAATTACTGCCTTTGTGATTGAGAAAGGAAGAGTGCTAGGAGCCTATGCACTACTAGCTTTGATTCAGGTACTCCAATACCATTTTCCTCTATGAAAATCATTCTAACCGCATTCTTTCTTCTCTGTTCCTTATCAGCTGAATGATAAATAGGTTTAATACGCCTTGCAGATCACAAACAGACAGGTGGTGTAATGATGGACTTTGTTACCACAGTGTGGTTTTGGAATTTCAAGAAGCTGTAAGCACACTGAACTAGTACAGGTTATTCCAATAAATGACAGAGCATTTCCTTTAATTAAGTCCCTTTTAATAGCAACATTAAAGAAATGGATAGAAGTGTCATTACTACGAACAAATCTGATATGCTCCACAATCTGGTTTTTTCCTGTGGCTTTTTTCTATCCCCTCTGAATAAAAATAGCAGTTTATAATCCAGCAAAACCAGGACTTGATTCTTGGATTCACAACATCAAGTGTTACAACTGCTAACACATATTTTACACTAGGGGCCTGACAACTTTCACTCTTTTTCCAAGGCTTACCTCAGGATGCACAAATACAGGAGAGAACCTGTCCCTCTACAAGGGTCTGAGATCATGTCACTGGGAGCTACCATCCAAGGGAGCTGGAAAGGGTGGTGCTACGGACTTGGAAAGCAAGTCTGAAAATTCAAATCCTGCAATGGAAAAAGCCCACAAAACTAATCATATTCAACTCTCCCATAAGGAATGGGGCTGAACATGGAAAAAAAAAAAAGGCAGTTAAAACATCAGACCAAGGCTGTATCTATTGGAATGTCACTGGAATGACTCTCAACTTCCTATTACCCGCGTTTTGAAAAGACCTTGATATTCTAGAAGGATGGGAGGTCCCACTGAGCAAACTCGACCCTATATTGCAGTTTTTGTCTGTCATTAGAAAAAAACCCTAAAAAAAGAGAATTTTTAATATTCTAAGGAACTGATCTTATTATGTCACTTAAGTGATTACTCCTTATTTGCAATATTTCTCAATATATTTAGCTGTGAAATACTGTAGGCAGCAGCTTGTTTACAGAAGTACATTGCCTGGTGAAGAATGTGTATACAGAAGCTCCATTTTACCACAACACATGAGCTATTTCAACAAACCCTCTTGGACAACATCAGAGTCTAATCTCATTTCAGTACAACACAGCCATTCTAGCCCTCTGCAACCCAAGTTCAGGGCCTCTCATGAACTCTTCTTTACAGATGGGAAAGTTTCCTATCGAGTATTCTTTTGATCATCTCCAAAGGAAAAAGTATATCCAAAAATACTCTAATGAGGGACTTAAAACCAAATTAATCACTACTGCAAACACACTGCAGTAGATTTGCTGATCTTTAATAGTGAAGTCTGTTTCCCTATATACCCTCCAGATCTAGCAGAGTGCATAGACATGGCACATTTTCAGTGTCAGTGAGCTCTACATAGACTACTGGATATTAAAGTCTCCTGATAGCCAATTTAATCTATTTTCTGTTTATAATTTTTACATTCGGTAATGAAGTTGATTATCCTTTTGAGAGTCAGTTGCTGACATTCCTATACATATTAAATGGCACATAAGAAAACATAAGTCTTATCCTGCAAGTTGGTATCTTCAGATTTGCTATCTTCATAATTCCCTGTGGAAGGACAGACGCACTAACAGGGTAAGATTCAGCAAAAAAATATTGTTTGAAACCCCTGTGAAGCAATGCTTAAAAAAAATCCCAAACAAACAGAAGTTCTAAGTCATTGATTTAAGTTGAGATATATTGAAGTGTTCATAGTCATTTATAGCTAGTTTTCTTCCTCCTGTGGTAGGTTACAGTAACCGCAGGTTTAAACATTATTTGCTCTTTCCCATAGTACTCAGCAGTGAGTATGCAGTTTCCACCACAGTGCAAGGTGCAGGACCTGGCAGATCAGATTAGCAGAGTGCTGGAGAACTGATACAAGTTGGGGCTGTGTGTGGTAGTGCTCACTATGCTTTTGAGTCTGACACTAGTAAGCAAATCACAAGCACCTAAACTGCATGGATAATTAGGCAATGACTTACTCTCAATCATCTATCACTCGTCTCATAAACAACCTCTGTCCAGGCAGAGCTACTTGATTACATAGATCTCACCATATGCACCCATGACAAGGGATTTCAGAATTGCTTAGTTTATATAAGAAAAATGAGATAAATTGGGTCTGGCCTCACTTACTTACCCAGAGGTAGCTGGTAATCACTGTATCTTTTCACCTAAGTCAATCTGGCATTTTAAAGTCTGTTACATTCACTGTTCTCATCTTTAACTCTTTTCTGACAGGGGTAGCAGTAAGTTCTGTTTCCTCATGTGCAGTAAGGTCAGAAAAATGGCCCTTTATAGCTAGAGAAAGATGGAGTAAGTGATCCCAGTCAGTGGAGGACATCAAAAGCACAGATGTTGCCAGGCTGCCTGAACTGCACAGCTATTTGAGTGCCTAAAAGACTAAGGAGAACACAGACATGAGATTAGATTTCATTTTCAATAGCATAAAACAAGAGCCCTTTGTTTGATACCGTAGAAAGTTAAGTGTGGTTCATTTGTGTTATATCCAAAGAGTCCGTAGTTCAAGTGCCGAATGTTTCGCCAACCACAACGGTTAAGTGTAGATTTTAAAAAGCCCAAGTAGAAGTCTAAGTAGAAGCAAGACAAGTTTAAAGTTACTAAATTCAGGTGATGTGGTTCTTGTTTCACCTGTTCCTAATGCATATACCAGGTCCACAGCAGGCTTTTTTCTTGTAACCTCTGAGTGAAGTAAAGCTCGTGACAGCTGTGTAAGTTCTGGGCATCTGTTAGAAACCTGAGGCTGGAAAGTGTAAAGATGTGTTTTGGTTTTGTTTCTGCATGTCCAGCTGGTAAAGCACTATTTTGACTTCATTATTAAGCTGAAATTACTATGACTTCTAATCTCTGTTGTAATTGCTCCTGATAGCGTAACATCCCAGTGTCTGGATTACATTCCCAGCAAGACACTCCAGTGATCATTCTGATGTTCTCAGAAAAAAATCCAAAGTCTGATTCTTCTTTCTTTTACTGGAGACCAGGACTCCTTACACACCACGTTAAGAGTGGTGTAAAATCTACGTAAGTACAAAAAGGGTAAATTCACAGCACGTACGCATACATTTCAGTCTGCTAGCTGCAGCCCCCCTCTGCTTCAGCACAGGATCACATTAACAGTCAAATACAGTGGGCAGCCTATCACATGTTAGAAAGGACCTGTCATTTAAATGGACTAATGAGCCTATAATGGCTAAAATAAGTATCTATTGGCTAAACAAAAATGTCTATGACATTTATGAGCTCTAAGGTGGCATACCGCTTCCCTCTTAAGTGCTGGAATAACAGTTAAAATAAAGATGCAATCCATTTGCCAAATCAGAATGAAAACTAATTTTTAAAGAACTGCAAATAAAAATCCAACTTCAGTCACCACTTGAAGCCAAACAGTCCTGCTGAGACTTTCAAAGGGGGTCTGATGGCAACGCACAACATGGCAGAAAGGTTTTTTTATGCCCTATTGAAGTACAAAAAAAGTGAAGTAATTTCATGAGGCCCAGTGGACACAGCCCCATACCCACAGTGTACTTTTATCTTACCACGGTGATTTGCCTTCTATTAGTGCTGAGGAAAACATCATATATATATTAGACTCACAAACAATGTGCACTAGAAAAAAAAAAAGGTTTTTTAGATGTAGATTAAAGGTCTGTATTGTAACTCATTACTGGGACTGAAAACTAACACAGTTTTCACTTCTTGCACTTAACCCAATTAACTATGCATTTAGTTTCTGTTCCAGAGGAGTTAAGACTGTGTAAGATACCGTTTTGTTCTACTTTTCAAGATGCTTTTTCTTTCCCAAATATGTTGAAAATATTTCTTGAAGTGTATTTGAACTGACAGTGAAGAAAAAAACCCTGAGCAGCTACTACATGCGACACTTGGCCTACTTCGAAAGTTATCATTTTTATGCTCTAAGATTTTTATTTTTTTTTTTCTTAATAGGGTAGGCACTACATTCATATGATCTACCAAAAACAATTTAAGAATACTTATAATATCCTCTTACTGTCTGGTACAGAACTGTTTCTATAACAGGTTAGTACAATACGAATCAGCAAACATTCCGGAGCAGACGTGAGCAAAAGCACCGTGCCAAAGTACAGCAACATCATCAGACACACACTAGAAAGATAGTTCAGGAAAAAATAATCTGTAAAATACACCAAAACTTTTTGATTTTTGCAATGGACCAAACAAACCATTACAACCTATACAAGCCCAGACTTATACACATTACATTTCATGTGGGAAAAGCTGGGAAATCTCTGACCATTTCAAAGGCACGCGATCATTGGAAACGTTCAGCATTATATGAGGTATAATATTTCCTATAAAGACTGTAGGAAGAAAAAAAGCCATCAGTTAGTGCTTGGTAAAAGCTGATATTGGAATAATGAGATTGTTCACAGTGGTCAAAAAACTTGTGCTTATGCTACAGACAGAAATTCCTTAAAAGAATATGTTTAGGTCCTGATCACTCCTCAACATCCAGGAATTATGTATTACCAAAAAAAAAAAAAAAAAAGCTTTTTATACAGTTTATAACCATGAGGTTTCAGTGAGGTACACATGGATACAGCTGCTGCGTGGCAACAGGCTAGTACTAATTTGGGTCTGAACAACACAGTATTATTAAGCAGACCACACATTAGTGGCCAAATAGGCTAAAAATAAAACGTGGAGAAAAAAAAAGCGTAAAAGGGAATGACTCCAGGGAAGGATGCCTCAAAAATGGCTGCAATGCAGAGTGTGCAAGTGAAGAAGTTCAAAGATGCAGAAAAATCTTACTGATTTCTTTTGATGGATAAAGACACTCAGTCATGGCATGAATCCCTTCGCCCCAAACGAGTCATAATTAACTACAAGTTTAGCATCCACAGATACTTGAAGATAAATACAAGACTCTTTGTCATTTCTTTTCCAAATAGACATACAGTTAAAAAATACCTCATAATATTTAGAAGGTTCTCAAAAAGTATCTCTGTTGTGGAATTATTGTTTTCTTCTACTTAATTACCTTTACTTATAGGTAAAATGATTCGCAGAAGAAAGCTTGTCTACAAATTAGAAGTTTTATTAGGAAGAGTGACCTTGTATATTCTCATTATTTATCAAGACATAGAGAATAAAAAAAATTTAAAAATTACTTAAGACATGTTCTTTTGGGTTTCTTTTTCTACTTAATCTCTGGTCACAACTGACAAAGCTATTTAATGAACACCATGCCAATGAACACAGAGGAATAAAATTCTGAACTTTTGTACATACCACAAGCAAATACTATCCTCCATAATTACATTTATCCTTACGTAACTCTGCACCAGAACCCCAGCATTCTTTTTCAAACATTTTTAGAATTTAACATTTGCTAAGAATAAAATGATGCACAGATGGATCCCTGAATTCCACTGCCTCATTAAACACTTAAAATAGCTGTTCATTCTAGTCAAGAGCAGAAACATTTCTGGAATGGCAATTTTTTTACTTAAAAAGAAAGTGATTTCTTACTCAAGTTGTGACTGCTGAAATAGTACCTCATCTCATCACCCAAGATTAGTATATTTTGGTAGAAAACTAGTTAGTAGAGATAAGTTCATCTTCGATCTTCATGGATGAATTTTTTTTCCTTCAGAAAAAGGACATTAAGGGGTTTTTTTAAAGTTACATGTAGACTTTTTCAATGCCCTGATGCTACATGAAGGCATTTGTAGAACATTTGAGACTTATCTTTTGTTAAAAGAAAAACCTGTCTTAAGAAAATAGTAATTTGTAGTATAGATAAAAAAATAAAAGATGAGTTAAAGTGTTGATGAATGTCTCAAATGCTGCAAAGGCCTTGAACAACAATTTTTATTAACTCTATTTTCATAAATAGTTACCCAACAGTCTCAATTATGAGCTTTGTAACTAGCGTTCCAGGTAGATGAAACTACGTTCAAACTAATCCTTTAAAATGCTTTCATATGATCACAGCTCTACAGTGGGAACCTTATATAGCACATCCTCAAAATCAGTATTTTTCCAGAACATATTCCCACATCAAACGTCAAAGGTCTTCTCCTGAAGGAAAAACAATTTTTCTAAACAAAAAATCTTTCTATTTTAGAATTTGATCCAGATTACACCATTTAGATGATAAAAAGCCCCAAACTGTATTGTTATACAGACACCATATTGTCCTGAAAAAACCCAAACATTTTGAGATAGTAAAAAAAAAATCCCAAACAGCAGTACCATTCACAGCGCCTGTTCTTTAAGAAATTACACTGTTCTACATGGAATTATTTCCTAAGGCTTGTTTTCAATTTTGTTCAAAAGAGATAACAGTTCATGCAAAGAGAACATGAAAAAATGAATTAACTACAGACTACAAAAGTCTACAACAGTTCATAATCTCTTGCTGGTTAAATGACATTAGAGCATCCTTTAGGCATTTCCCCATCAGTTTATTAGTCCCTAAAGAAAACCCACGGTCCTGGATAAATGACAAAGGTAGAAAACACCGTGCCAAAGCCGAGGGGAATGGCAGAAATACAACTCAGCCAATGAATTTTAAATTCCTATTCCACTGTCTCTTTGCTTTCATACCTGACTAAATAAGACCTGTTCTGTAACAACAAAAGCAGGCTTCAGGCTGCTACTGTTTTCCCAGAGAGACATCAAGTCTCAAAAACTTAAGCCATCTCCTTTTGCAGAAGGATTACAATAAAGGACCATTTCTGCCATTGTAGCTGTCCTTCGCAACCTAAGTGAACACAGACATTCTTCAGTGGTACTAGCAGCTTTGGACTCCCCAGTGCTGCAGAACTGAAGGCCAAGCTGAGCACTTTGGTGGCTGAATTAATACTCTGACCATCTTCCTCTTGGCTGCTCCTTATAAGAAGTTGCTCCTGGTTTAGGACCAACGATGCTAGTTTTAAATCGCAGCTAAGGCATATGAAGCACTGTATTTATATCACATTTCTTGTAAGAGAGCAAAGCAATTGTCTGGAGCACTGAAGCATTAATTTGTGCCCACATCTGCACAAAGCGCTGTCCGCTGGCAGCCACCAGCTTTAGGGTCTCGGATCTCACGGCTGGCCAGGCCCGGCGCGGGGCCCGAACGCACTCCTGCGGCCTCGGGCGTGCCAATTTGAGCACGCCTGCGGCACGCCAACAGCCACGGGTCCCTGTCACGGGCACGCAGCGCGCTGCCGGCTGGTAGGGCCGAGTATCCACCGGCCGCGGCCGCTCTCTCAACTCGGAGCTCGAACCAAAGGCAACCGAGCCCTCAGCGCCGCCCCCGCGCCAGGCAGCGGGGCGGGCCCGCGGGACACGGCGGCCAAGGCCGGGTCCGCCCCCTGGCGGCCGCCCGAGAGGCGACGGCTCCGTCCGCGGGCAGAGCGGCGGGAAGCAGCCGGACACCGCGGCGGCACGGGCAGGGGAGGGCAGGGCAGGGCCTGCCGCAGCACTCTCACGGCATAGGAGAGAAGTCCTTGCTGAACAAAGCGCCTCTAACAGACACTTCACGGAAATATTTTCAATTACATATTCTTTTTTCTGTGGTTTGAAAAAAAAAAAAAGGCAAACGTCTTACATTTTTTTGTTCCAAAGACAGGTGACTAGCTTTGTTTTTCTTGTTTACCAAGAGTAGCCCACTTACACGTGCATTATTAGGATGTGATAAACACACCTGAAGACTAGGTGACAGGCTCACTTCACCCCCTTAACCAAACACCCAGCTGTTTAGTACAGGCTCCAGAGGAGGCAAAGGCCTGAGCCAGAGCTGGGCCAAGAACTCCGGCAGAAAGGCCACAAAGGAACAGGGTGACCCAGAGCACACCGCTGCCTAGGATCACCCATCACACCATTAACACGTGAACAGCAGGTGGCTTTTCCTATACTCACTCAAAGGACCAAGGCAAGCTGTTAACCACAGGCAGCAGTCTCACCCGTACCTCTCTCATTGTATGCAGTTTGACCACAAGCCAACCACTTTATGAAGAACACCTTAAGGGAGCCTATTTGAGCTCTCCCTGCTAAGGCAGTGTGGCTGAGTGGCACGGACCTTCACTTGACTGGGGATGCCTCTCAAGTTTGGTCCTCAACACAGAGAAACCTTTTAAACAAGGACGTATCTCTCCATGAGCCAAATTTGAATTCTCTACATTGCAACTGGACTTCACACCAGGTGCCTTTCTCTGAGAGCAGGAACACTTCTCAAGGTCTGAGATTCCTTACTCAAGACTGACAGATCCTTCCTTATGCAAAACAGTGACTGCCAGCATGCTGAATTCAAACTAATGAAATACATGTGTCTATTTCCCTTAGACATAAACTGTTGTCCCAAGTCTGAGACTAAGTCTGGATCCAGTCACACTTGCATTCCTCTGAGAAGTTTAGAAAACAAGGTGGCCCATTCTGAACCTCGTGATTCAACAGGTTTCCCTTACTCTGTTTTTCTTCCACTGAACATAAACTGTTGTCCAAGTCTGAGACTAATACTGGACCTAGCCACACCTGAGTTCCATCAGGAGTTTAGAAAGTAGGGGAATCCATGCTGAACCTCATGACTCAACTGATTTAGAATGAGTTACACAGAACGCAAAGACAAAAGGGTAAGGGAGACTCTCCTGTTAACTCCATCTTCCTTTGTAGATTTCTCTGTGGATCAAGTAAAAGAGTGAACCTTGCCATCAAACTTTAAGTTGTGCTTTTACGTCGTATTAAAATCACTTTTGCCAATACCTTTGATGATGATTCAAGGGATCTAAATCACTCCTCCGCAACTCCATGTAGTAAACTATTCCTGAAGTCTTTGCAAATCCAGTAAAAGCTCAATGTTTACCAACTTCTGCTGCAGGTATGCATTCTGACCACCTCAGACCATCCAATGGATTCTGAGAGGTGAACAAGACTTACCTTTACGCTCCATTCGCCATCAGCAAAGCTCAGACTTTATGGTGGTGGAAGGTGTGTGTGTGTATACACAAAATACACAGACCTAAAGGACACAACTGACAGGTAGAATAGTTTGCTACTTTTTACATTTGAAGGTTAATTTTAGTAAGCTTCACTTATTTACATTTGGCTCCATTTTCTGTTTCCTTGAGGAGTCTTCAGAGTGGTCCTCTCTGATAAATTCTGTCACTGTACAAAACTAGTTGCTCATGCTAGAACAATTCATTTTTCTCTTAAGAGAGATTGAAATGGAGCTCCAACACACACACACAACACTCCATTTCCATCATAATCATGAAGGCATTTTTGCACCAGAGTATGCTGTATTATCTGTATAGAGCTTCATCACTAAGAAGTCAGAGCAAGTTTCTTCCTATTTTTCACATAAAAAAAAAGGATCACGCCTAGAAAGCAGGAGTGGCACTTCATTAATTCAGAATTAAGTGCTTTGAAATCCACACACACAAAGAAGTAATGAGTGTTGGCCTCACAACACACTACCTGCCACTGATAAGACTTAAAAAACCTACTGTCTACAGACCAGAGCAGCAAGGTCATTAGAAAACTTTTAACTAGCCAAGGAAAACAAAGGAAAAACGAGAAAACATGTCAGAAATTATGGGTATGGCAGAACAATGCTTGTTATTAATTGTAATAAAATGGACTAAGGCAGTGTGAAGTCATACCTCTCTGCTCGCTCATTGCCTGTTCTCATGCTGCAGAGAGGCAAAGTCCGAAATCCTTGCTCACAGACTGCTACTAGTCTTCCTCATGTTCACTGGGGACTAAAAATTTTTACATCCTGTACATAGATTTGTCAAAACATATAGTCAGGGAATTTTGCTAACAGTGGTGGGTTTTCTGAGGGTGGAGCTGGATATGGCATTCAACGCTGCAAGCAGAATCAGCTTTATTTATGGGCTCTCACAAAACACTGATCAGTGCTAATTTTTAGCTTATTCTTCTGAAAAACTGCTCTCCCCACTTACTGCCATGGTTTAAAACTGGGTAGCTGTTACTACCACAGACCACAGCTCCATGCCACCCATGCCCATTAAACCATGGGAATTACATTTATATGCCACCGAACCAGAAACAGAAGTGTCTAGTCTCTTGAACACAAAACCCATAAGCTTCTTTATCAGCAGAGTACTGCATAAGGATGGGACTAGGAAGACCCAAGCAGGTGAGGAAGCTTTCTTAATTTGGGGAAATGACATAGCTATATAGATACTACTGCAATAGTTTATGTCTGAATTACCTTTCCAAGACTGCCTACAACCATAATGACATCAACTATTTTTTACAAAATAAAGCTTATATGTAACTCAAAGACATTGAAGCCTGGTCTCGTCACTCCTGCCTTCTCAGAGATCTGAAATGCTATAAATAACTTGTGCATTTGGCTAGTAGAAATAAAATGTAGTGCCAATACTGGCAGCACCAGTAGGACTGCCAGTGATTTCAGGGAAAAGGGCTGCAACTCCTCCCTCTGGCACAGGCTCTGCCTCTTCTACAGGGGCAGCAGGTTATCAAGTATGTAGCTAACTTCATAGCACTAAATACCATATAGTAAAGTTTGCCTATGCATACAACTTGTGCCTTTCCACAGCTTTTAGCCAAGAGACTGAATACAGTTAATACAAACCTCAAAAATAAGGTAACTATTTCCTGGTCACTAAAGTGCCTTCCCTAATATGCTACTTGACCAACATGCTACTTCAGTAATCAAATACGTAACTTTATCACAAATTTAGTTAATCCTACCTTACCTTTTTAGTCTGCCACGTGATGAACTTAAAATAGTTTTGTTCTTCCTGAATGAATAACTGAAGTGAATAGAATAAGCAGGGAAATTACTGCAGCCAGCTTCACTGTTACATCATCTGTATGGGAAGTTCACTACGAAGCTCTGCATTACGAATGCTCCTCCTAGCAAAGAAGTTTCTTCTCATCTTCCTTCTGAAGACAGTAATTTTCAGTTCCAGGTTTCCACTCTGGTAAGATTACCTCAAAATCATTTAAGTCTTTGATGAGGCTTTTAAATGTATGTAGACAGTTTTAAGTGCATACTATAGGTTTGATTAAGCATCACCATTTGCCATCTAATGCCACGATACAAAAGCACCTACCAATGTCAGATCTCATTTTCCATAAATTCTACAGCCTGTTTCTCACATCTTCCCCCAAATTATAAGCCCTAACGATGAAAGTAGGTAATAACTTTTCTGGATAGGCATTGCTTGCTTTTAATATACTTTAGAAATTGCTACATTAACCAACATACTCTATGTTTTAAAACTGCACTCAACAGGCTGTAATTTATATCATATTTTCACAGTCTTATCTTATTGACTGTGTTCAGCAACTTCTGTGTAAAACAGGAAAGTGCTGCAGAATGCTCTAAAGACAAGGTATGCCAGCTGAATATTTAAGTGAGTTTTTGTTACTTAAAAGGAAGTTTAATATGCAATGAACACACAAGAAAAACGATAGTATCAGTAGCTACAAATAGACTGCAGCTTATTTCCTTAGGAATCTATTTTTTTAGTTGGCTAGCTAATTACTATTAAAGTCAATAAAAAGGACCCTTAAAATGCAGCAACAGTTAGCATCAGGATAACAAATGCCTTACTGGCAGCCTGTCCACGCCGAGGGAACAGTCAGACATTCTGCATTTGCCGCCACTCTTCCACTATCACTTTGTCAATGCTGGAGATGAAGAGCAACAGGCAGTTAGTGCTGCGTAATAAACTCCAATGGGAAGCTTCATATGCATTGTCACAGGGCAGACTAGAGCAATTTCAGAATCAGCATTAGTGAAAGGGACAAAGTTACCCTAAATTTGTTCTTGTCACTGTAAGCATAAATTGTGCTGTCTGCTCTCTTTCCCAAGTTCACATGGTGGCAATTCTAGTTGTACAGCTGTTTCTCTTTCTTCAACTTTGCGTCCTTTATTACTCCTGCAGTAACAGAACAGGACAATTGCACTTGTAGATACACAGGTTGTGCTTTGAATCTATTCTCTGTATCTTACACAGGAAAAATTCTTAGTACTTCAAGTGACTGACAGACAACTGTATGTACTAAAACTGTTTCACAGCAATTTGAAGTATCTGTGTTTCAAGTTTAATTAAAGTAACTAGGATAGCACCATTATTTCCCACCAAGATATCCTTTTGGTTTTGTCAAAACTGAATTTCAAGCTAAATTCAACGACACCGTAATTATTTTAGTCAGTGGAATGACAATTACTTGACATAGAGCCAAGTACTCCACAGCATTCACAGTCAACAGAAAAATCTAGGAAGTTACATTCACGTCTACACATGTGTGCACAAACAGACAGCTTCATATACTTTCACTAATATTAAGTGTATTTATACTCAGATGCTTACCCACAGGGTCATAATGCACAGATCATTTGGATGTAATAAAAAATTAGTTTTACCCATTCATTTGATCTAGCTAATGGATGGAGCTACATGTCAGACAATCCTGTACACAACAGACCACCACCAGCAGTGAGTGAGGCTTCTACAAATGCTTTCTTCACGAGTCACTTAGATACTAAGAGAACGTTTTTCAGACATGCTTAATAACATCTTTTATTCTCCAAATCTGTACGACTTGGATTTCTGTCATCTGGTCCAGGTTACATCACAGCAGAGACTCTTCAACCAGATCCTAGGCATCGCTGATTCGCTTCACCTAACCCAGGCTGGCAGGAACAGAAGAGTACTTTTACAACTGTGACTTGCTGGTGTATATGCAGTTGAAGACTATTACTCTTCTTGAAAAAATAATAATAAAAAGGTTTTACTAAGAAACTAAATCAATGAGATAAACAGTACTTCCCTATCTATTTCTGTATCCATTCAGTAGCTGCTTCCACCACTGAAGCCATCTGTTTAGAAATGAACGTAAGACTTGAGTTGTACATTATTAAAAGTTCTGTAAAATCTGGAGGGCAAAGGCTGGCCAATACATTGCTGACACACAGAAAGAACTGGGAGATGCAGTTTCTGAAGTTCACATTAAGTAGTGAAGAACTACAGTGAATTATAATATGTATGTACTTACCTCCTGCAGAGCTTAGCCTATATAAAATACATCAGGAACATAATCCCTTGCAAAGGTATAGATTTCAAAACCACTCTATTTTAAAATAAGAAAGTGTGTTAATTTATCACGGTTATTCTCCATGTCCATGTTTTATCCAAAAAGCCTTGGGATTATACAACACGGAAAACATGCATGTAGTTTAAATTAGCCACTTCAACAAAATATTCCTACAGATGGACAGCAAAAGACAATGTGATTGACGTGCTGCTTAGCTTTAGCACACACATTCTCTTTTAGTAGAGAATTGCCACATTTCTGAAGAGCATCAACCTTCTCATCTCATTTCTGAAATGACAGCAAAGCCAAAGTTGTCTTTTTTTTTCCTTTGATATAAAGACATGATCCTACACTCTTTAAAACAAGAGCAGAAAGGTATTATCTGGATCACTATAGTGAAAGCAACTCCGGACACTTACACTTTACAGCACGCTAGGCTTGGGACGTCTAAGACACGAATGACACCACTACAAATAGTCCGTGCAGTTTAACTCCAGGGATGGTTCCTCAAGTCTGACTGACTCCTTCGGTAGAGTTTTACATACTTCTTACTGAGATCTGCACTAGAAAACAACATTTGAAGATTTTTTGCAGTAGAATTTCCTCAAAGATGCTTTGCATGTAATTTTGAAACCTTCCTTTCTGTTGATTCAAAAAAATACCACCAATATATCATCATTAAGACAAAAGAAAGATGCCATCCCACAGGCTTTTTTGCTATTCAGATTTTTTGTCTTCTCTTAGAGTTGAGAGAAGCCGTAAGAAAAACTAACTGGTCCAGAAAGGAAACATCAGGGTTATGCACCACTTCCCAGTATTATTTAAAAATTCTAGAACTTACTTTCTCTTACAGAATAATAGCAGCTTACTAGTTAGCCAGTGAGCACTCCAAACAGACCTGATAATGGGATTCCATAGGAGTATCTTTAAAAATGTGCAACTAGACTATGAGTAAATCTACATGCTAGAACGCTAGCAGAGTATTTGGAAGAGTAGGTATAGTAAGTAAACTAGCACCGACACAGAGATTCAAGGGAGAAGTCTACCACTTTGTGTTCAGTATTTCCAATGGATCCACACTGGAGTTCATCATTTCAGAAGCCCTGCTGTAGACAACTCCAACTGACTCCACAAGAGAGCTCTGCTTCGTGGATGAACACACAGCAGAATACAGCTGTATACTTAGACAGAAAAAAGACTCAAAATCGGTTTGGTCATGTTCACAGAAATGCATTTCGGAAACAATAAGATACTACAATCTCCTTTGTTATTTTAAAAACAGTTTTATTCTGTATATTTAGAAACGTGTAATTTTAATAACTGCAGAGAAAAAAAATCAGCCACACCTGAATAGCTAATAACTCATTAACAGAATGCAGTGGTATATTATCTAAACAGTAGTAGTGCCATTGTGCCGTAATAAATTGTCTATTAGTAAAAAAATACATTTCAGGGCACATAGTACAGCATCCTTATGACAAATTACAGTAGGGATACTTTTCAAGAATTTAATCAAAGTAGAGAATTCCGAGTTATATTCTTTAAATGCAGCACTTAAAAAGGTAACAACTTTGTGCATTTTTAAAAAATGTCCTTGTTTGTATATGGTAGAAATGCTGCTTTATTGCTGCAGATGTCAAAGTTCAAGGCTCAAAAGGTATGAGAATACAAAGATATCCTTAAGAAACTTTGTTTGTTTTTATATATATTTATATATATATAAAAAGGTAAAGCTTAAAAAAGTTAATTTACAAACCAAGAACAAAAAGTGGTATGCACGCATTATATACAAGCAGTCTATAACATCTATAAATTTTCAAATGCATAGCAGAAAACATACCATCACTTTCTTCTGTCTCTCTTCTGGCTTATGAACACAAACCAAACTCCTAAGTTGGTTTGGGTTTGTTGGTTTGTTTTTTTTTTTTCCTCCTTCCCCAGTCTCTCATGATATATAAACTAGGTAAGCACAAAAGCCATACAAACTTAATACAGAGAACTATGAGAAAGCTAAGACTATTAAAAACATGAGGGTAAGGCATCCCTGCTGGTTAATAGGTCTGTAATAATGTGGTTAATTTACAAATCCACAGAGGCAACTGAACCATAGTCATCCCACATGCTTTTCCCCCTCCCCCCTGTTCTCATGACAATGTTTCCATATACAGTAAGTAGATGTGTTTGCATTAGCCTCTCAGCAGAGGAAGACACCTAAACTGTGCTACCCCAAGTTGACTGCTGTTTCCTTGGACATGTTCACCAAAAGTCATTTAAAAACTAGAGACCAAAACGTAGTCTTGTGAGTTACAAATACAGTCGTAAAAACGCAGGCCAAATTCTGTGGTTTTTGCCAGTGAAGTATGAAACATTCAGTTCCTCTGAATACAATTCCATTTGTACTTGCAGATTTTAAACAATGAAATACTAGTAGTGTCCTTTTAAAAGAAACAAAAGAAAAACCCCCACAAAAGAACAATCAACAAACGAAAGCATACAGAACCTGCAAAAATCCCTACCTTGTTCCCACTGTACACTCCCTGCTTGTGGCATGTATTGTGACCATGGTTCAAAGAGTGTTCTTGCTAAACCACTGTTAGTTAAAGCAAGATGCTTAAACACTAAGATCCATTATCACTTAGAGAACAGTTAATACTTGATAGAGTGGTTCAGTTTATATGTAAGGTCCATCTCAGTTTCACATTATTTACTCAGCTAATTTAATATTTAGAAGTGGTCAATTAGGACTGAGACACAGTTTGCTCCAACAAGATAGTTTGGATCTCCGGGAAGAGACTTGTTCTGCCAGGTTTTGGGGTCACCTGTGGGAGGAAAACACAATGCTGGTGTTTAGTATCCGCTGTCAAACAGTGTAATCTTGAAACAACCAAGCTTTTGGGCAGGAGCTTTTAACTTCTGAATCAACACCTGTTTTGTAGTTTGTTTTTTTTGTTTGGTGCCTTTTTTTTTTTTCTGTATGTTATGAATAAAAAAAAGTTACCCTTCATTTTCATATAATATAGTATAGGTCAGTTATTCAAAAGAGATGCTGTGGCACTCAGGAATTGTTAAATTTAAGTCATTCTACTCTGCAGCACCAACATAGTGCTTTCCACTTGAGAAGTGTTAACAGTGAATCAGGTATTCACTGGCTCTTTCCTAAACTGCCAGAAAAGAATTGAAATACTTTAAAAAGCTAATCTGGGTAGGATACACTTGAAGTTCCTTGGAACAGTTCTGAACACAGATGAGTCAAATCAGAAGTTAGGTCAGAACTAAACATTCTGACACAGTACTTTTATTTTCTATCATGAAAATTATTGTAGACAGGATTGTAGTAATGTTGCAACTACATCCAGTATACTCGTTTAAAAGCCTGAAATACCAACATTCTTCAACGGATTCCAGGTAACTGGTACCTACATAAGCTTTACAACAAATCTTGACTCACGGTCAAAGGTCTGTGTAACATTCTGTTACAAGAGAAAGTCATCACCTGCCATCTTACCAAGCAAAGGTTACACCCCATCTGCACAGTTAATTGTCTCTCTCAACTGGAGAAAAGTATTCTTCATTTACCCACCTAACACCACTACTAAGTGCTGCCACTACAGAAAGACTGTCATCATCCCACTGCAGTACAACAGTGAAAGATGCACTGAAGTTCTCTTCCAGACCAATGACATTAAATAGCTTGGCCAGAACAGGTATGTCTTGAGAAATGTGCAACAAGTTCGAGAACCCAGGCACACGGACTGCAAACATCTGAGACCTCCGTATCAAATAAGACTCAAATTCCACATAATTTTTTTGAACTCATGAAAACAAAATGAAGTACACAATGCACTGAGTGATGGCAACATCTGATGTAGGGACAAAGAACAGAAGTGGCCAGTGTACAGTTGGAGAATGCAAACTGTTTACTGCATCCAGCCAAGACTAATTATTTCACTGAAGAAGCTCAGTAACATGGAGGATTTTTCATTTTATCAAGGCAAGGAATTCCATTAAAAACTTGCATGATCAAACATATTAGGAGAAGGGCAACACAAGACTTAGGACAACTGGGTCCTAGTCTTGCAGGAGGCAATGGCAGACTTTTTTCCAACCTTTCCTCCTAAAAACATAGTCAGGATTAGATTGTAGCTAGTGCAACCTCTAGCTGTTGAGGATGTTTCTCCCATACTTAACATAAAACTGCTTTGAAAAAAAAAAAAAATAAAAATCCCTCATTAATTTTTACTAACACATTCTAATAGGTGTGGCCGTAAAAGGCAACTTTTTCCTCCCAGTCAGTTTTAATACCAGAATCATTCAAGCTTTTGAAGGGGATTAAACAGCAAAATATCAATACATATGGCTTTAATGTGGCAGAAAGGATGTTAGTAAGTGCAAATGAACATCACTTTTAGAACAGAACATGGATACGTTGAGAAAAGATGAGGTAGAGCAGGCGACTGAAGAGAAAAACCCCAGCATTGTATAAACTGTTATTATAAAGCCACCTCAAAAATCAGAGTCCCATAACCAACTAATTTAGAAAGAGAGAAAACAATTATTTATTTAAGACACAGTATGGTCTACTTACATATCATAGGACAGAACTGCCTAATTTTAAAGTTTGTCTCAAAAGAGCAATGTTATGATATACATCCCATTTCAGATTAACAGAATGTGATGTTATATTTACAGTACAGAAAGTGTTAGGGTTTCAGTATACACGCTCTTGCTCTCACCCACACACGTGCACACACATCCCACTTTGGAAAGGGAGAAAAAGGTCTCCGTAACTTCAGTGATTGTTTAGATCATTTGAGTCCTCTCCCTTCACTTCAAGTAAGTTCATGAACAGGTGCTATTAGTTACAAAGGAAGTGTTGTGTCATTTTGTACACAGTTGTCACATCTTTTGGGACCCTACCATTTAGGAGTCCATGTTTTAACACTGCCATGTACATACACATTGTTAAATAGATGCATGCAACACATGCATATAATAGCTTATAAAAAAAACAACTAAAAATTATTGCCATTAATACCTCTAAGTTATTGGATCCCCGTCAAGGGGATCGATGCTTTAATCTCTCAAAGCATCAGGGCTTTGGTGTTGACAGTGACAGATACATTAGTGACGGAAGATATGCATACATGGTGGCTTAAATGCTGTATACAGAAGTACATCGTTCGGTCATTACTTAGAACATACGTACACATTAATGGTTTGAGCCTTCCACCTTAGATTTTTGAAGGTAGCTGAATAAAACCTTAAGACTTTCTCCCCAGATGTGCAAACGTTTCTTTTTAAATCTGTGTAACCTCACAGCCATTTCATGAAATTTCTTGAAACTTGCCCAGAATTTCAGCCAATGCGTTCTCCCCCTCATCGCAGAAAGCCACAGTGAGGTAAAAATGAACAGGTAAATCAAATTGCAACCTAGTTGCAACTTTTACTATCAGCCAGAAACTTCCGAGTAAAAGGTAGAGGAGAAATAGGCAGAAGCAAGCAAGAAAAGTCTTGTGGAAAATCCAGCTACATTAGAATGAATTGTAAATGCTTCTACTGAACACTATAGTTTTCTTAAATGACCCAATTGTTAGCGTCAACTTGCACACATGGAAACAGTTAACAAGCAGTAAATCGTGACTTATGAGCATGCAGATTGTTAAGATTTGCCAGAGTCCTATATGGTTAATTAAGCAACAGACAAACACCAGTTATGTTACAAAGGCCAATCAGAGGTACATAATCATTTCCTCTCAGTTTTAGTGCGGCTATCATTTCAAGTGTATTCAGCTGTAGCAGTCCTCAAGAAAGAAGACAGAATAGAAAAATACGATAATATTTAATAGCCTAGAGATATTACTCTTTCTTCTATTATGGTTTTAGCTATGAATTTGCACCATGAGTAAATGTAAGAAAGACATTTGTAATGGAAGTGAAATGGGAGAGTTTGACACAAATACAATGATTGAGTTCTTTATAGTACACAGCATCACCTTCAGCCAAATTAACTTAAATTATACGATAGCACCCAAAAGCCCCAAAAGGACAGAGGGAGGACAGCATACCCGACGAGGAGTCGGAGGATTTTAGAGCAAAAGACCAACCATCAGGGGTCATAGACGCACAATGTGGCAGGCGCAGCTCCACTGGCTTCAGGAATTTTAGTCCATGAGGCCCACACATTACCAAGGGGCTAAGAAGTGTTTCACCTATGGTTAAGAGAAAGAAAAAGCTTTTCAAT
Organism: Actenoides hombroni; assembly: GCA_024336885.1. Taxonomy (NCBI): domain Eukaryota; kingdom Metazoa; phylum Chordata; class Aves; order Coraciiformes; family Alcedinidae; genus Actenoides; species Actenoides hombroni. Next base: position 8,690,531 of record WUAM01000119.1, read on the forward strand.
GGAAACATTTCACAATCTGAAAATGAAAAAGGGCAAACAAGTCTGATGATGAAATTGTGGTAGGATATTTTTTGCCACTAATTTCTAAGCAGGTGCATCGAAAGAAACAAGTCCCCAAATCTGTAAGCAGCCTTGTTCATACTTCTCTTCGCACTACAGATGCAGTGTTCTGCTTGTACAGATTAATGGCACGCTGGGCTGCATAAAGCCTTCAGCAGCTCAAAAGCCTACGACCCTTAAACATAACAGTCGAAAGAGAAAGCATACAGGACTAACATTTTGGTTTACACCCCAAATGTTAATGTAAGATTATTCAGTTGAGGAACATACTATGTTTAGTTTTTAAAGATTCAAAAGTCAAGTAATGCTTTAACTGTAAATGTATGAAATTAACCCCTCTAGTTTCTTCACTTGAGGAAATTTGTGATCTGACAGCTCAGAAAATGTATGAACGCTTGAATATGAACGACAGACTTGCTATGAAAAAATTGCTCAACTAAAATGCACTCAATAAGACAGTCAGGAATATACTTTTATTACAGAAGAGTTGTCATGACTTTAAACCATGAAGCTGTTTTCTTTAGAGAAGTTTAAAAAAAAAAAAATGTTGAGTATTTTCAAGCGTTGAAGTAAATTCCAAATGGGTAAGTCAAATTAGTTCAGATTGTGTGCTTTATGATTATTTTGCTTTTAAGTGTAAGAAGAAAAAATATTTATAGGAATACCTAGAATAAACTCCTGCACTTTGTGAGAGAATCTACAATTTCAAAGATTCTTAAAAAATTCAGAACCTTTACTGCACTAGATAAGTTTTAAATCACTACTTAAACCTACAAATTAATTATTGCCAAGTTATAATTCAGGGCCTCCATCCTGCTTGCAACTTTAAATATTAAGCAGAATATTGCTTCCCTTATATTTCTTGTGAGATGTATACTCTGTCTTCACTCAGAAATCTATGTTACATATCGAAGCTTAAAGTATTTTCATATTCATTTTGCTATTAAAAAAAATGCATTAAGCAACAGAACAGTGTACAGTGTCAGCTCTTACCTTTCTCTTTGTCCAAAGGTGGAAGTATACTGTTGTCTCTGCAGACTTTGAAATATATTTCTTGCTCTATTCCCTCTGGAATGGCTCCTTGTGGTATAATAATACTAACTCCAGTCTCTATGGAGCTCAACACACCCCCATTGCTGTTAAATACACCTCTTGCTGTGGCTACAACAGTGTGTCCATCTTCTTCCTCCTCATCCTCGAGTGCTGAAGGGCTGAATATAAGACAGAAAGCCTAGCAGTGTTACCAGTATTTTCTTCCTGAAAGTCAGTGACATCCTTTTCTCTAACATTTCAGCAGAGCACAGAACACAGTCTAGAGTAGGCTAGCACTTCTTTTAGGAAAACATTAAAGGTGTTCCACACTCAATTGTAGGGGACAACTAATAGCAGGTAGTTCAAGTTCTGCCATAAGAAAGGACTCTCACAAAAAAAACCCATAAACAAAAAAGCACACACTCCAAAGCTCCTAAACTCCGAAAATATTCAGAAAATAGTTAAAGCAAGAATTTCAAGACTCAGTTACACAATTCAGCTTAGTAAAACTAAATGTAATTAACATATGAAAAGTTTTTTTCCTCCCCAAACTCCATTATGACTAATATCATAAGGAGTAATTATTCAAGACACACTGAACCTAATTCAGATAATTAAAGAAAAACAATCCCAAAAAACCCAAGGAAAAAACCAACCAAAACACAAAACCACACAAAAAACCAACCAAACAACCCCACAACCCACATTTTTCCCCCATGTTGCCAGGATATAACTAATGAGAAAGATAAAACCTTACCAAACAGCTAGTTTGAGTAGATTTCAGATCAATTTCTGAAGAACTTCACTCAACAAGTAATTACTAACTTTCTAGCAATCTACTATGTAGTATCCAAACATTTCTCAGGTTCTTAAGAACAAGCAAGCTTGATTCCTCTATTACATTACTGAGTTACTGTAACATCAAGCAAGATTTCAAATCTGGTTCATGCATTATTATTTTGAAATCATAGAATAATACAACACTGTTCTGCAAATATTATTGAAAAGAATTTCACAGTCAGCAACTAACAATATAATACTATCTGCACATTTTGGCATAGCATAGCAGGCAAGCACAAGCTGCTTTTAAGCAGTTCTCTTTTTAAAGACAACCAAATGAAACTGCTGAAGTGACTTTCTCTTTCTACAAGTATTTTTAAAACACCCCTTATGCACATGTAAGCAGAAAGAATGACTATGTGGTGCAAGGGCTATCCTTAAAAATTAATTCCATCTTCCAGAAACGTACTGAGAGGACAAATTACTACTATGTACCAGAGGTAACTACAGTATGAGAGATGGGAAATAAAAGCCATGCCACTTTCTAACAATGGGTTGCAAAATGATTCAGGGACATAGGACATACTTTAAACATCTATCCAAACGCTCTTTTGCCCATTGGCAGACTTTGGAAACATAGTATCAATCTTTCAACAATAACATCAACAGAAATTGGAAGCACAGCAAAAAAAGCAAAGCTGTATTTTTCACAGGTTTCACAGGTGAGCTCCTATAAATAAACTGATGGAAAGAAAAAAAAGCAGCAGCTTACCTTACAGGAATGGCTTTAGGCACAGCATTAACATTATTTGGTTGATATTTAGGCTTGTCGACCTGCACAGCAAAGGTATCCATTCCACTATCAAACTCTGGAGGCTGTGATGAGCTGTGTGCTTTCAAAATTGGTTGAGGAGAATTTGGAGATTTCGATGGCAACTCTGGTTTATGTTGAGCTTCATTTGGCAAGAGGTTGTGGTTGAATTTAGGACTTTCAAACTTGCGCTCAAAGGGCCTTGCAGCACTGGTGTAAGGTTTGGTTGTAAAGCGGTTGTAAGAAGGAGTGACTGTTTTCTGAACCTGTTCAGTTCCATTAACAGGGCCTTTGTCAGGGAAGCTTTTCTGAGGATAAAAAGTGGACTGCACAGTGTCCTCTCTGGAGGATCTAAACATTGCTGGCTTATTCTGAGGCGGAGGAGGGTCAGACACAGAGTTCACTGCAACGCAATAAAAATACCAGAATTCGTCTGTTATTATCAGGAATTTCTATGCATAAAATACATGCAGGTTCAGCTTAACTCTCTTAGATCATCTGTTGGCCTATTATATTTTCGTACGTTCTGGCAAGTTACCCAATATTTCATTAAACAGATATGTTAGATACAATGGTAAGACCCTTCAATAAGGAGGTTAAACTGATTTATACCATGAAAAAATAAAACCAAACCAAACCTGTACCAAAATACTATCATGCACTTGCACAAACTGGAAAATTCATCTGGACTGGGCAATCCATTCAAAGTGAAAGTGAAAACAACTTTTTCTTCTGGAGAAGCCAGTAACTATTACTTATACCTAAAGAATTTTAATCCAAAGCATACACAGGTAGATTTTTTTAAGTAGTGAAAATTTGAAGTTCCTTTTACAGAAAAGACAGTTATAGTGACTATTAACACCTGGAAATTAGTTTCAGACAGGATCACCAAATCATTTCATGAAACTCAATCTCACTACATAGTAAAAAGCTTATTTCACTAATAATTACTCCAAGTTTTAGTTGGAGAGCAACATAGTTACCAGTGTAGACATGCTGAATTAACTACACAAGCACCTGACAAGTGACACTTGTTACCACATCAGAAAGATTAGCTTTCCTGCTGCTCACCTTCAGAAAGTGCAGGCTTGTGATGTGCTGGGAGAGACAGGACAGGACTATTAATGGACTGAGGCTGTGTATACTGGACTGCAGGAGCAGGTGGAGGAGTTGTAACTTGAGGGATTGGCTCATAGCGTTTATCACCGACAGGTCTATCCACTGATTCAGTATCAGGTGTTTTCCCCCTGTTGAAATGAAAGAAGAAAAAAACAAAACAAAACAAAAAACCACAACATTTGACTATTCAGTTTCCTAGTTTCTTCAGGGCTCTGAGCTTTTGCATTCACTGCTACTTTTTTTCCTTCTACGATCACCTGATTTCCATCTTGTCCTATACACATTAAACCATGATTTTCTTTTATATCCTGTCTCAAGTATAAAAACATTTATTGATAAGCACAAGAGATTAAGACAACATTGAATCTTTAGAAGAAGATTAGTAACACAAACCATGGCAAACAAAAGGCAGATGACATTTCAGGTGTATTTACATATTTGCCTATAAGATCTTCATCTTTCAATTACATTTGCGGTAATTTCAATTCAAGTGTTCTCTAATTTAGCAGGTCTTCAAAATGAAAATATAAATCCACTTTTGGGGGGGGTGGTGGGTTGTTTCTGAAATGCGTAATTAGCCAATAGGACAACAGACACTAGTACAACTTTTCTAAATACACCTAGTATTTTAACAATGCCATCTTAATTAGAAATGTAATCAGCTTAAGCTTCACTAGCTTTATGTGCATAGTGTAGATAACTTGAAAGTCTTATTTTCAAACCATTTTTCTTATACTAGAAATTTCTCCATAAGTTTATTTCAGGAAATGACTGATTTCACAAATATTGTAGTCCAAAATTACAGTATATCACACCTCCTTTCAGAATTTGAGTATTTAAAATTTTAAGTGCACATAATGCCTGTGATGAAATGTAACAGTGAGAGGACACCTGAAAACATCCTCACATCAACAACAGTCTTACCACTTGATGTTCCTTTTCAAGTAGTCATAGCTAGTGTAAGAGCCAAGAAATCTAGGTGATGGCAAAGCAAACAGCAACAGAAGAATGAAAGAAAATAGTCATTCTATCTTGAGCATGTTATTTCTTCACACTTTATGTTAGTCATAGGAGTTCTCACATAATAAGGTTGTTGAAACAGAGACACTACTGTTAACAGCGATGTTTCCGCTAAGACCTTTACTGCACGCATATGGACAACGATCACCTACTATAATATGAGATTTTTGTCAGTGAATTAGAGGGTGGTCAAGACACCAAATTGACACAGAGGGTAAGAACAAGATTACACTAAGCCTTCTGTTACTATCTGTGTAACAAGGTTATTCGATATACTAAAAAAAGTGAACAAAACCCCCATAATTTAACACTCTCTTGTAGTCCAGTTTGCATCAATTTCTTCAGTCTTAACATACACAGAATGACAAAGGTTTTGTACTGCAGATCATATACTGAGAGTGCATTCATAGCAAGTATTTCTATAGCACTATCAGCTCATCCAAGAGCAGAGCCCACACAATACAACACTTCTGATTGTGCTCAACAGTTCCTAAAAGGATGTCATAGAACTGTTTGTGAATACTAGAAGAGACAAAACTGTACCGATAGCCTTCCCTTGATTTTTAATACTTATCTTGCTTATACATTTCAGGAAACTACAGTTTACATTAGGACACCATTCTCACACCCTTTCAATTTCTGTATGCTCATAAAAACCAATGCGCAACAATTGTAGACACCAACAGTCTTACTGTTTCAGAGGAGTACGTTACGAAACTAAGAAAAGGGCTGATCAACTTCTGAAAGTCTGCTTGATGACCACATGCATGTGATGCTCCATGAACTAAACAGCATCTCTATGAATGCATCTCTAAAATCAACGTTGCACAAAAAAAGATCATTTTAGACCTGCATAAGCTTCCATTACCACTGGTTTTACAAAGCCATTCAGCCAACAAAAGAAGTTATTGCTGCACCCTCACTCACCGTTGTCTTCATTCCAAGGGGGTAGTAGCTGCTCAGCTTCTCTCAGAAAACTGCCCACCTGAAGTGACTGCTTCCCAGAGGGGATATTAATTAACCAAGGCAGGGCAGCACTGCAAGAGCCCACCAAAAAAGCCACCACGCTCCCCACCTAACCACAACTGCTTGCTGCCTTTCTAAGGAATTAAAAAAATTTTTAAAGGGTAATGCATTTTGGAGGGAGCACAAGAAAGCTGACAACACAAAACACAACCAGCGCAAACTTGTGCTTAATACGCAGCACATTCCTCTGTTAGAGGCTCCTGACCAAGAGTCAGTCACAATCTCAGTCATTGTTCAGAGCCTGGATGGAACAGAAGCTGCCCACAACAAAATGCTCACGTACGACTCGTGGGTGTAAAATTAAGTTCTTCTAATTCCTGATATGCTGTTTTCTAAGTTGTTCCCCCCTTCATTTTTGTTACAAAACTGCTACTTTAAGCAGAAATGAATGACTAGAATGAATCAGGGAACAGCATGTTGTAAGTCTTAGTGTACAACAGAGAACTTATCAAACTGCACTGCTGATCTTCAGTTCACAGTCAAAAAAGCTCCAACTCTGTAACAGACACACAAAAGCTGGGCTGGAGCAGTTTAAGAAGTTCACAAAAGGACACTGTTCCTTACTGACGCCCCAGAGGAGTCTGTAAGCGATCATGGGAGTAGTCTTAACCCTAACTCAACACAAAATTTGGGTAAGCTACCTCATCCTCCAGCACGTCAAGTTAATGGAGGTAGCTACACTGAACCAAGCAGGAACAAATCCACTACTCCCTGCCACAGGGTAGAAGCATCATAAGCTGCTCCAACTAGATCCATTGAAACAAGTCCAGTTACAAGTCCTATTATTTTCTCACATCAAGAGGAACTACCCCTCATTTATGACAACTGTAACATGCAGATATGACATTACCCATACCAAGCAGCTTTAGTAATGGCACAAATTTCCTAAATAATGCAAATAACACCCTAGCAAATTAAAAGTTAAATTTGTACACACATAATGGGGAAAAACCCCACATGCTTTCACAATATTCACTCAGTGGCAATGAACTTTATGTAGTTTAATGTTTAACATTAAAAAAAATTAAAAAGTTGTAGCTACTGAATAAATAAAACCTGCCCTTGATATCCAAAATACATTATATGCATTATGCAGGAGAAAGAGAAAGAATAATCAACAGTTCCTGTATCATCCAAACGTAGTCCTGTTTATTTTTAGAAGATTTGACTTATTTTACTTATTGTCATATTCATCTTTTCCCAGTGAATTTGTAACAAGGAAGTAACAGAGTACAAACTGGAAGCTGGTGACAAGGGAGTCCCAAATATGAATGCTTCCTTAAGAGAGCCGTTGTTTTGTGTTTCGATGCAAGGAGACTGCAGTGTGCTTCTAGAGGCAGTACTGTCCAATGGAGTAGTGTTCTTGCTTACCTCTTGGGCCTGCACTTGGGCTGCAGCAACCCCATGCAATGTTACAGGCTTGGGGCAGTGTGGGTGGAGAGGGATCTGGGGGTTCTAATAGACAGGAGAATGAAGATGAGCCAGCAGTGTGCCCAGGTGGCAAAGAAGGCCAACGGCATCCTGGCCTGGATTAGAAACAGTGTGACCAGCAGAAGTAGGGAGGTGATTGTCCCCCTGTACTCAGCACTGGTGAGGCCTCACCTTGAGTACTGTGT
>WUAM01000119.1:8698094-8759199 GCA_024336885.1 Actenoides hombroni
TCTACAGCTACCTGAAAGGACATTGTAGAGAGGCTGGTGCTGGGCTCTTCTCTCAGGTGATTAGGGACAGAACCAAAGGCAATGGCTTCAAGCTGAAACAAGGTAGGTTTAGACTGGACACTGGGAAAAAATTCTTCACAGAAAGAGTGGTGAGCTATTGGAATGGGCTGCCCAGGGAGGCGGTTGAGTCACCATCCCTGGATGTGTTTAAGCATTGCTTAGATGTGGTGTTGGGGGATATGGTCTAGGGGTGAATTTGTAGAGCAGGGTAATGGTTTGACACGATGATCCCAAGGGTCTTTCCCAACCTAAATGATTATGTCATTCTTTCCACTTACTTCCATTAATATTTTAGTCTTCCACCTATTTTCATTGGACTACTCTATTTTCTTCCCCATGTCTGTCCCTTCCTGTTAAGTGTTACATTCTTTCATAAACCAACCAACACAACAGACCTTTGTCCCTTGACATATGAAACTATCAGCCTTAAAACCAGTATTATCTTACTCCTCTGTGGCAGTAAGATGTCACCTTCCTGTAAATACAAGCCCTGAAGTTATACACTAACTCACAATCCAAACAAAACCAGAACAGAGCAACCAAAGAAAGTGTCATGACAGAAAAAAGTGGAAGGCGGAAGTATCAAACAAATATTTCTCAACTAATAGCTGTTCCATAGCAAAAATTCAATACTTGTGTGTATTGCTCATGGTTTTCAGCATGTGACAATACTGCAGAGGATAAATCTAAGAAGGAAGCTTACCACCTTCTCCATATGATAAACGTTACAATCTTCACAATTGTCTGATGAAAGTTTACAACATTTTTCCCAGAGCATTACTTGCATTTACAACTGCAACACAGTCCATGACTGCAGATCAAAATGGACAATCTATGGGTAACATTGTTTTATTATGTGGGAACATAATTCTGAAAGCTACTGCAATGCATTATGAGGCCAGTCAAGATTTTTTTTTTTTCCCCAGGTCTCTTCCTATGCTGCCTAAAGAGCAGGACAGATGCTCCCTTCTTTCCATCAGAAGACACCCGACAAGTGAAAAGGAAGGGTAAAGAACGCCCTTGACTGAGAATCAGAACCGGTTACAGATTACTATATGCATTCCTGCCTTAGCATATAAAAAAGCAAAATAAGAAATAGTTACCACATGTGGACTTCTTGATTAGGGGAAAAAACCCCGAATCCTTTAAAATCTGTTGAGCTTTTGGAAAGATTCCAATATTCTCAGTTTGCAGAGGAAGACATTGCAGGTGATAGACAATGTTATACAAATAAGAACAGGATTCCCAACCCCTAGCTCAAATCCTTTGAGGCAAGAACTGGAACACAGTGTGTATCAAGAACATAAGGCAGCTTGCACATACACTACACACTATAAAACTTCAGTAAGCTAGTTTATTATTTCACTCTAAAGACCTCATTTACGTTAAGGTTGACAGATTTTCTGCTTAACCTGAACAGGCCAGATTTCAAGCAGGAATGCTACCAAAGCCTTCAAAACCACCCAATCTCCAGCCTGCATGCAGCCAGCCAAGATAGCTTTTCACAGTAACAGCTACAAACACATTGTTATGGTTTGAATCAGAAGTAGTTTTGGAAGTTTATATAACTGTGGAGAGTATTCACAAAGTTTGTGTAACTATCCTCCAAGAAAACCAGTTCTTTACCTGAGCTAAACCTGTGTATGAGCTTTCACACAATTTCTGTATCAAAATGTTTCAAACCACGGAAGCAGAACAATACAGGAAACAGATGTTTCCATCAACAGATTAAATTCTGACCTCAGCAATATTCCCTAAAGACTCAGTTTCCTAATGTCAAACACTGCTAATGTGTACAAGCCTGTCTGCAGAATAAATGCATGCAAAACTAGAATAAACCAAAACCTCTGCTTTCAAAGATGTTTAAGCACAAGGTATTTAACAGGCTAAGGACATACTTAATTATGTTCTGCTCCTAAGTGGTAAGAAAAAAAACCCCAACATGTTAGAGGTCCTGAAACATACAAAAAAAAAAGTTAATTTAATTTACCAAAATGAAAAGCCATGCTATTACGTGTTTTCAAACTAAAGCTACACCTAAACAGAGAAACTGACTCTGGGAATACAAAATGATTTCAATTAGACACCATGAATCCCTGGCATTCCATTGACAGAATTGCTGTTTTAATCCTACATGCCCCCCTCCTCTTTTCAATTAAAAAAAAAGGAAATACTCCAAACTTACTTAGAATAATTGGTGAAATTCAGCTGATTCTGTGAATGTATTGGTTTAGTGGGCTCAGAATGATGGCTGGCAAGAACTTGTGCAGATGGCTTGTTCTCAAAACTCCTGCGATCAAAGTATGAGAGCTGCTTTCGATAATACTCTTCGTCTTCCTCCGGATCGTAATGATTTGAACGCACGATATCTTCAGGTGGCTTCACTTGAGGTCTCTGTGGTTCTGGGGTCCTAACCAAGAATAATAATATGCAGTTGCTTCGCACACTTGAACAAGACTAAGTAACTGAATTAAAACTATTTTATAACCCAGCTAGTAACAAAGCAACCAAAACATAATTCTTATAATTGCACACCTTGCCTTTTTAACCTATACTGCATGGAAATTACAGTTATGACGTGGCATGAAGAACATCTATTTCCCTTTACCTTTGCCCTGTTGTTTTACTTTCCAATTATCTCAAATACAGAAAAAAAAAATGGAGATGAGCTACGTTTCTTCATCAAAAATGCTGAGCACACAAAATGCTTTCTCCATTTTCTAATCTCATATTGAAAACTACATTTCATTAATCAGTTGTGCATCTACCTGTAAGTTGTTTTGTCGTGTTCATACTGGCTTTGAGAAGTTGCTTTTGGCCCACTCACAGTTGTGAGGGTAGGCTTAGGTGCTAGTTCCGGAGGCTGTAAAGAAAAGCATAGCGTATTCTCTTAGATTCTAACATGCAGAAAGTTAGAGCACTTTAGAGTATGAAAACTAAGACTGTGTCCCCTTTCCCCCAGATGGAAGACCAGAATGAAATACTAGTGAAGGCTGAATTAGAGGGGTTTTCAGCATGGCAAAATCCCCTTCAGTGTTGTCACAAAACTTTTTGGCTCCTGCTTTTAAAACATAATGCAGTTAAGTTGCTAAAAGGCTATTCCACAAGCAGTAACACTTTCTTTCCAAGGCAGTATTTCACTTCTTGCAATGTAATCTCCTTATCAGGAATGGAAAAAATTAAACTGCTTACCTTGACCACTGATGTATCACTTGGGTCCTTCATTTTTTCCAAAGATGGTGATCTTCTTCTTTCAAATATCTTAACCCTACTTCGCACAGACTGTGGTTTCATGGCTGGATCTTCCTCTTCCTCTGCTAGAGATGGTGGTGTAGGCAGTGGTTTACTGTTAGAAGGCAAAACTTCTGATTTGGTTTGTGATGATGGAGGAGGAGGAAGAGAAACACCTGAAGTGCTATGAGAAGGCTCATATTGTCCAGCTTTAGCATTGTAAGCTTGAGGACCACCTTGTTCATAGCCCCTTATATGTGGATCAAAGTACTGCTTCGGTTCAGGAGATCGAGAGATGGCTGACTGGTATGGCTGAGCATCTTGTTTGTATCTGCCATGTGTGTCATACCCAACAGTATGCTGATCTTCATAGCGCACTTGTGGTAAGCTGAAGTTTTTGGGTGCGTGCTCGTAGCGAGGTCTGCCATCATAGCTCATTGGAGGGGGTTCCTCAAAACGAGGTTGTGCTGGATAAAAGCTACGTTCTGTGCTCTCTTCTATATTTTGTCTGGAATCAAGATCCCTAGGAGGCTGGTTTTCATAAGCTGTTCTTGTTTGGTTGTAGGGTTGTTTTTCATCATAATATGCCCAGTGCTCCTCATAGGGAGGCACACGGTCATCATAATGTAGGCGAGGGTCATAACCACGAGAAAATTGATCTACATAGTTTGTAGAATCGTATCTGTATGTTGACTGGTCATAGTCCCTACTCGGTTGTTTTTCTCCATACTGAGCCTGGGATTCATAGATCTGATTTGGGTCTCTTTCCTGTCTCTGTACTGGGTGATTAATTGCTGACTGCTTTAAGACATAGCTTTGTCTGGACACTTCTTCATTAACATATGGATCCTTTCTGTAGACCTGATAAAGAAAAAGGCATACTTCTCAGTTAAAATGAAGAGTTAACTGTGGCTGCCTTTGAAATCTAGTGTTTTAAACAAAACTCAAGCAAAAATTTACAACTTATTTAATTTTGTTTAAGAGCGGAACAATTTGATGCAGTTGTTTGCAATCACAGGAAGCTGAACTCGGTGATTTGAAAGATCCCTTCCAGTCCTAATTTTGAGCAAAAACACAGCAGTAAATTGAAAAGGAAAGGCAAATGTAATAGTGTCATCCTTGGGGTATGTGGGGGTAGGAGGGGCACACAGGTTTTTGCAGCAGTCGCAAGAGTGGATGTAAGTTGATTTACATATGTAAGTTAGTTGTAGCATTGCTGAGGAAGTATAAAGTCACCCAAGAAATTAGATTTGTCTTCACGATCAAGGATTTGGCATGATTTCATGTATACAGAGATCCAGTGTCATTTTAGAGAAATAACAGATTTTTCTCAAGGCCTCATTAATAAACAGCAGAACACTGACAAGATAAAGTGACACATAGTGAAATCAAAATATAGAATGCAACCTTTTTAAAAAAAAAAAAAGGTCATTTTTTTGAGAAGCAAAAAGTCTGCAGTTCAAAGCCATGCACACAAAACATTAGATGATGCTTAGCAATTCAGATGCACTGCTTTTTGTAACCTGCATGATCTCTTAGAGGGGGAGGGGAAAAAAAAAAGAGAGCAAGAATTCTCCAAATAAGGGCAAAACAAAAAGATCATGTGCTACCTTGATATACAGCAGGAAATCAGCACAACAATGTGGCACAGGTACCTTTGCTGGATCTATATGCGGCGATAAGGATGATGGCTCTTGATCTCTTAGGACTATATGAGCTCCCTCAGTACTTGATGTTCTTAAGGGGCCCGCTTGTGGTTGGTAAGAGTTGTAAGGAGCAGCAGTAGGCTCCTCCAGTCTGACATTAGTCAGGTTTACATTAGCATTTACTGCAGAGGTTGATGAGGTTGCAGGGTTTGTTTCAGGCGACGGGGAAAGGTAGGGGACTGCAGGTGAAGCTTCTGCTTTCTGTGAAGTGTTTAAAATATTTTAAATATACTGCTATGGAATCACTGTATGACTTTTTGATTGACATTAAAATAATTTAAATGATGCTTTGATCAATGCAGCTAGATGTAGAATGAAATGTACTGAAAGTATCATGCACTAACACTTCCTGAAATTCATTACATTGAAGGTTAAAAAATCAAAACATTTAATCAAAGTAGAATGGTACTTCAATCCCCCTCCTGTTCAGATGAACCACTAACAGATAGGGCAAGATGATTCTCCAATCCATTATAACATATTATTGTTGCTATTAACAGATTCTTGTATGCACTCACAATAGTGGTAAGCAGACCATAAATGCAGATTTCTTGTTCAAGGGAACTTGCAACCTGGAGTACACGTACAGTTGTCAGGGTATAAAATTACTTTCTTACCGGCTGAGAAGTAGTTGTTTTAAATCCTGAAGAATCTATTCTGAGATTTGGCTGTGGCTGAGCTTGAGATGCATAAGTAGGGTAAGTTTGAGTTTCATGATGCATTCCAGAAGAATCCTCTCTAACAGGTTCAGAAGAACGTGTAATAGCAGATTCAGGAGGAGTTCCAACCTCATCATTCAGGGTTTCATCCAGCTCTTGATCAGTATAAGCACCCCCCTCTGTATCTGTGTCTTCATAATCAGATGTGTGCCTACTGTCTGTGCTGTACATGGAATATTCACTACCAGGAGCTGAGAGGTAAGAAAGGCGGTCATCATGTAAATCAAGGTCATCACTTGTAGCACCATCTGCCTGTGTAAAACAAAAGAAGGGTTTATTGAAATACCTTGTAAAAGAATGCCCTTTTCCTTGCAATGTGATGCTAGGAAAATTTCTGTGTGAATAATTAAGATCAGAACAAATGGAATGTATCTATTTTGTTCTGAACTATAACAGGAAGTCTGGTAGTTTAAAAAGCTAGTTATATTCCAAATCCAGCAGCACAGCAACCGTATGAGAACTCAACCATCCTGAAGATCACAACGGAGGAGAAATCACATTTCAGTCACTGAAGATGTTAACCTTACACCTAGAAGTCTTTTGTGCAGTCTAGCTCTGATTCATTTTATGAAGGGGTCAGATGACTAAGTGTAGGGGAGAAGACAGCGCATAGTGTCCATGGAATCAAAGTATTTGAAAAGATACAAAACTGAAATTTTCAAGTGATACAACAACATTGGAATCATTAAATTAAGGGTAGATATAAAGAGGTGAAAGGAGCTCAATTTAACAGAAGTAGACTATCCAGACATTAAGAAACACATAGCAATAGCCAATTCATCACTTGCTTACTTATAGCTGGCACTTTACTGGATATTAGTTCCTCAAGAGGATGGATCTAATGTGCATAGCGTAACACGCAGCTTGAGATGGCAAGTGGAGTTTTAGTGGGGAATAGAGAACTTGTGATTTTGTATGTATTCTAACAAGTATGAGAATACAATTCTCAAAAGTCAAAAAGACCATGAATATGGCACTTTTTTATATCAACAAAAAAAGTAATTCATTATCAGGCAATCCCAGCCCTTAGTACCAATGCAGCAGAACACTCAGAACTGCTTTCATGAAAAAAGTATCCAATCCCCACCAAGTCTTCAAAGCAACAATCCATAATATCAGCATGAAAGTACAAAAAAACCCACCCAAAAATACCCCAAAAAACCCAACACACAAAAAAATCCCAACAGAAGAAACCCCTTCTCATAAATATAATTTTGTCATTTGCCCCAAAATAGCTTATTTCTTACCTTTCCTTCTGAAACCCACACTAGCTGGTTCTGTTGTTGCTGAATTGCTTCCTTTAGTGCTCCATACCAGCCTTCATTCATTGAGTTCAAGTTAATGGTAGCTAGAAGTAGAGCACGTTAGTTGGAATTTCAATTTCTGCAGAACTATCAGATGGATCTGTACCACCAGTAATAAAAACAATACATACTTTACTTTTTTACATACGTAGGTTAAAACTATGAGACTTAGGCAGTGATGTTTGTATTCTTCAAAGCAACCTGATGTGGTTGGGACACTTTATCCCATAGGAAATAGGAAGTTAACAGCAGCTTAGAATAACGTGAGGCTTCCCTTTTAAAAGACTAGAAAAATCAAAATTCCATCACCTTCATATTTATTCAAATGTTTGACTTTGGCAGCTGATCCCACGAAGCCACCAGCTCTATCAGAAATGTTATTTTGGTGTTTCAGATGGCTTTACCTTTATGCAGTCACGCGCAAGCAACGCACGTATCAACAAACTATTGGTTACTGAACAGAGGAGCCTGGGCAAGTCCACAGCTGCTTGACTTGGTCCATTTGCAGAGAAGTCTGGAGGATGAAGTTACTCTCATCCCACCTACCCCTCCCTCTCAGAAATACTAATCCAGCATATCTAATGACTTACTTGTAAAGAGATGGTGATTATTTTTGCGTAGTTTGTGAGCTCTTTCATACAGCTTTCTGGCACTTTTTCGTGATTCTGGGCACAACCTCATTCTCATAGTCTTTACACCCTGCTTAGAATCAGGATTTAGGAACACTACAATAGGATACCACTGGGCATAATTCAGACGGTCCACTGCATTAGGAGTGACATCTAGTAAAGCATGTTTGTCCTGTTGTAATAAAAAGTACAGAAGCAAGAAGGTGAATCTCTTGTATACTAGATTTTTTTTAACATCCTCCACAAGTTTATTTTGTGTTACCTTTACAGAGATCATTGTTTCAAAGTACTGATCTACATTTTTTTCCCCTTATTTGGATAATAGAAACCAAACCAATTCCAATACTGGGCCACATCAGCATATACATTTTGAGCTGTGGAACTGACTGCTTAACTGAGCTTTTCAATATTTATCTGTTTAAAAAAAGACAACCAAGACTCCTCAAAGCAAGCAAGCACGTAGCTTAAAAATAAGCACTTTCTTGTTAGCATTCTGCTAATAGGAACAAAAGAAAGGCTGAAACACAAGACCTAGTCTGTACATACACCTACATCTTCCTTTCAAACAAAAAAAAAACCCAAACCAAAACCAAATATCACTCTGAATGCAAGAACTTGGCCAGCTTTCATCCAGTGCAAGATTTTGCAAGAACAGTGTTCCCTCTGCTACCTGGGCCATCTGAAAGGCTTGCGAGTTTGTTTTAAAGTAAGGAAATAAAAAGGTGAGGATCAGAGCCTTGTATCACGAACTAGTATCAGAAGTTTAAAGGATATTAAGGAATGAGATTGAAGGACTCTTTCCCCTAATCCTTGCACAAAAAAAAATAAATTATGTCAAGTTACTAATCTGGAAATTGGTCTGGGGGAATACTAACGACACCATAAATAAAGTAACAATTTCTAGCTGTAATGTCACACCAGGGCTTTAAGTGAAAGAGAAAGTATCTTAAAGCAGCCTTAATGGAAAGCTGACAAGACTCTCTGGAACAAAGCCTAGAATTACTTCTAGGCTGAAGTTCTTAATATGGAGAAGGAAATGGGTCGTGGCTTTTTTTGTTTTGTTTAATTAACCAGTAGGAAAATGACAACATTATTTTTAAAGCAAGCCTACTCATTAGTTATGCTACTATATTTAAAACACCCAACACTTGACTCGATACCAGTTTTTCTCCTCTTGTGTTAGAAGTAAAATGACAATAAAAGACTTACTCTATCGATTATCTGTTTTATAGTGTGAAGGCGAATAATGCCAGAACTACGTTGGTCAGTACCAGCGTCTCTTGGTTCACTTTCTGGTAAAGAGGACACAGTACAAGTCTGTTGTAAGTTTACAACATATTCTACATTCCCTCATTAAGATAAAACAAACCATTTCACAGCTCAAATTGTCAATTAAGACTGAAGACTCTCCTCCTGCTTCAAAATAATACAGGCAAAATCTAGCCACCAGTTTGGCCACACGAAATCACTACATCTTTATAACAGTACTTAGAAATAGGATAATTCAGTACTGAATTAAAAGGAAATTTGAGAAGACTACAAACAGAACTAATATTACTTTAAGCTTTAGAGAATTATCAGCAATCAAACAGTAAAAGATCTTACATTTAGTCTGTTCCTTTACATTGCCAATATTGTATTAAATATGTTAACAGCTAAAGTAATAAAGAAAACCAAACAATCTAGCAAAAAGAACGCTGACTATTCCAGAACTGCAGAAAAACCCCTGACATCACTTACTTGCAATTTGAAAGATATCTGGTTCTTCTCTAGCAAGTTTCTCCCGTGCAACATCAGCTATTGGACCAAAAATGGTTACAGGTCTGAGAAATCCAGCTAGAATTGAAGGGGAGAAGAAAAAAAAAAAGTCCAAAATATATTGATTGCTTGAAACAAACGCAAGATATTGTTAAACACAGAGGCTAATACAAGGCAAACCACACAAACCTGTTAACCTGCACCAGTAAGAGTAAAGCCATACCTTCTCGAAGAACAACTCTTTCATAGGCAGGAAACTTGGTCTGCACAGGTTGGGCAGAAAGATCTTCTCTGCTTTTTCGGAGATTTCTTTTTGAGCTACGCAAACCTCGGAACCTCCAAAAATCTGCTCGATCTCCTCCTGCTGTCTTGGGCAGTGTGTACTGTACGCTAGCTAGTTGTTCAGCTCTAAGATGACAACAAACCCCAACCAGTTATCAAGGAAGTCAGATTTTAAGGTAACGCTTGACTAACAAGCTTATACTGCAAAAAAACCCCACTACCACCTGCTCGATCAAGCTTTCATTGTTCTGGATTAGAAAATACAAGATTGAACTACTAAGGATGACAGGATTTTCTAAAGCTTTATACAGTCTTGTCTCTTGTATTGGAAAGTTTTAAGGTTTTTCACGGGCTGTACATGAGTCAAAAGCAAATCCATAGATCAGATTTTTAACTTCAATTTGTTTTAAAACTTTGTCACCCTTAGTTTACAGAACCCATTCAGTAGTGCCCTGCAGACAAGTCCAACCATTCCTTGTAGAGATGCAGAACTTAAGATTAAAAGTGCAATTCCAGTATTTGAAGACCGTACCTGTTTTTGTTAGGTATGATACCTCTTTCAACTTCCTTATGATTCTTGCCAATTCGAATTGCCAGCCATGAACCCAGCTTGCCATTATACAGAGTGTCCACCACTCGGAACACTTCACCTTTGTTGAAACTTAGTCCATAAGGAGATTCCTTTTCATATTCAAAATGAGTTCTGATATAGAAAGAATCCCCTACATCAGACTCAACAATGCGACGATAAACTGAAAAAAGAAACCCCAAAATATCAAGTGTTACTTAAGTTCAAGTGATGTCCAAATGCTCACAAGAACTACCCAAAAGCAATGCCTCACCTTAACTCTCCCTGTTTCAAACACACAATATTACTTCAAAAAGCCTTAATGTTTTATTCTGCTTAAAATAGAGCAGCTCTAACTATTAATAGCAAACTACCAACATAAATTCAACTTTCATAGTCAAGAATTTGGTGCTAGTGCAAGCTTAATTCAGTTCCCCTAAAAGGAATGAACCTTGCTGGGAAAGCAGTTTGTGTGTGCATGCACATCAGAGCAGTCACTCATTTTCAACAGCATAACTACAGCAGACTCTCCTGCTTCCCCCAAGGTTTAAAGCCAATAGTTTTGTCAGGTGCTAAAGGTTGTGGATTTGGTTGGTTTGGGTTTTTTTTGGTTTTTTTTTTCCATTTGAGGTTTTTTGGGGGTAGCTTAGTTTTGGGAGTTTTGCTTGCTGAGCAGGAGGGAGGGGGAATACTGGTGCTGTACTGTCACAATTATCAATCTCCAGTCCATTTGTAGCAGCAACCTTTCCCAAAGCCAGAGTAACTTAGTCTTCATAAGGTGCCAATGTCCTGCAAGCCACAAGTAAGCCATCGTTCACTAGACTTTAAGCAATCTTACAAGCAGTCTACTACATTGCTCCCCATATACAAATATTTACCATCTTTTTTCTTCTGTGCCAAAATGGTTACTTCTTCGCCTTTAGGAAGATCAAGTAAAAAAAGGACAGCTTCTTCTCTGATGATGTTTGTGAAGTCTACATTATTTACCTGGTATCAATGAAGTAATCAGTTTGATTTATTATATAACATTATAAAAAGAGATTTAACTATACAATGGGGAAATATAAATCAACTTATTGCTAAGTTTTTTAATTCAGTTTCACACATGCACATGAAATACATGTATCTCAAAATGTCTCGTCTCTCTAAATAGTCCCCCTTCAGTTCTTGATAAAATCATAGCTTCCAAAATCACAGGAAGCTGTTTATTTTATATTCTTTGTAAGTATTATGGTGCATCTACGACATACAGAGCTCTCTGACAATGTAGTGACCCAAGTTAAAAAAAAAAACAAAACAAACACCAAAAAACCACCAACCACACAAACAACAACAACAGAACAACACAAAAGCAAAACAACAAAAAAGACCCAACCTCTATCAACTTTATCAACTGAATTAGTTTAAGAAATTGGATGTAAAATGCACTAACCTTCCTGGCAACAGTACAGTAACAGGAGATTTTGCTGTTAATAGGTCATGTACATATAGTTAAAAACCAACACCTCTATGAACTACAGAGGCAATATATCCAACAGTACAGAAAGAAAACCTACTTTGGTCCAACAAAACATTTGTACTTTGTTATTTGTACCATTTGTTATTGTTTTTGACATACCCTGAGAATCTGGTCCCCTTCCTCTAATCCTTCTTTCGCTGCAGGGCTGTCTTCCAGAACGCCAGCTACAAATATGCCAACATCATTGCCACCTGCTAGTCGCAAGCCCACACTGTCTCCTTTCCTGAATTTTACCAGCTTCATGCTTGGCCTAAAGATTTAGAAAAATAGTCATTCAGAGGTGTAACAGCATGTAAATTTGAGACTGAACACATGCAAAGCACTAATTTGCCTATAATTTCAATTTGAAGGGTATTATGCTACACATACCATTAACTTCTTATCAACTGCAGTAATACAACATATTTAGCAGCACTTCAAAACAACCAAACACCTGTATTTGTCTTACACTCACACACTTAAAGTGAGGAACTTTGATACCTCTAAAAATGTTCCTCCTTTTAAAGAGGTGTGCTGGCGTATATATGTTTTGACTCTAAAGATATTGAGCTTGAGACAAAACCAAACTAGAATCTATTCTCATGTACACTAATGTCCATAATGGAGGTCCCAGTTGAAGCAGCCTCATTTCCACTTCACGACTTTGCACATTTCTGTGGTGACCTTTATTCATTGCTCTCCAGTTATGAAAGGAAAAGAAAATGCTACGTTATTTCTTCTCTCCCTGGAGATGGGCATGAGACACGAGGGGTGGGGTCCCAGGAAGAGATAAACACTGCTAATTCTTTTCACCAGTGGATCATTGTATCTGCTGATTTACATATCAAATTAAGATAGTTAAAAATAGCATATTACACAATGGAAGTGCCAACAAAGCTTGGGAATAAGCTTAAAGTCTTCATCCTAATATTTCTGAACAGCCGTGTCAGGACAGCACGTTGGACTTTACATGACACCATTTATACATGTCCTTCACCTCAGATGAAAGCTTAGTTTTGCTGAAGGACCTGGCAGATTGAGATAGAGTTTAGAGTTACATTACCGAAGCATTCCATCTTCATGGGTTGAATTTGGTAAAGGACCATCAGATGGACTAACTGGTAAATCCACATCAGGCTGACCTCCTTGTGCATAAACTGGCTTTGGTTCTATTAAAACATAAAAAGACTTCCAATGTCCATTTGGGCATTTAAAGGTAAGAAAGTAAAGCTTAATTTAGAGCTTAAGGATGACTTCTGTAGCCTTCCCTTACCCCCCTCAAACCCATTTAAAAGTGAAGTACTAGGAACTTACAGCAAGAGACACTCACTGTGCCATTCAAAGCAGCATGATTACTGGTTTAATGATTACTACAGTAAAAAAAATAATCCCCAAAACCTCCTTTGTACTTCATTAAGAACTCCACCACCACAAAACAAGAAGGCTCCATGCTTACAAGACAATTTTCAACTGCTGTTTCTCACAGACCTATCTGATCTAAATTTTTTTCCCCATCGGTTCGCTTCCCTCAACTCAATCTTTAAAACAAAAATACCACAAACACTCCAACTGCTGCTGCATGCTCTGAGATTGTCAGATTTTGACACTTACTTTGGTCCAGTTGGTGGTTTTTAAAGATAAGCACTTACTATGGTTCTGGTGCATAGATTCTCTGGAGTCACTAGAAGGAAACTGCCCTACAGTCTTCCCTTCCAGTAATGAATACTAAGAGGGACTCTTCCCAGATACATGGTTGGTCATGTTAGAAGCATTTTTATTTAAGTCTGATCTCTGCACACTTGAAAAAAGTTGAACTCAAATTAGGCTGGCTTTGAGTAAGTCTAATGTTCCTGATCATTCCAACAATCATGCTGTCTTCCTTTCCAATCACTGAGTGAACTCGTTTAAAACTGAGAATTTCAGACAATTTGGCAATAGCGTCTTCTCTCACGTGACTTTTGTCCTTACCATATAGTAACAGAGCATTTTTCCTGTAAGTCTTTAATAACATCACTTCCCTTGATCCCTCGGAACAAATATTCTTCCACCCTCTTTTGAAACACTCAATGATGACAGTTGTCTTGCCCTTAGTCGAAGCAGAAAGCTGTCACAGAATCTGCAAACTACTTTTCTAACCACATTTTCCTTAGTCTTTCAAAGATCTTCACTTCCCTACAGCTGTCCTGTGAGGATGTTAAAGGATTATGCCCTTTATTGTGCTTTGTTTTCATTTTTGGTTTGTTGTTTTGGGTTTTTTTTTTTAGTTTTTTAGGGATTTTTTAGCTAATTAATTTTATCTGCAGACACAAATTTAAATATTATCTTTACATACTGGCCTACATATCTTCCCATCCAAACTAAGTACTTCCATGTGCCTCTTCTCAATCCAAAAACAAAAAAATTTCTTCTTCCCCACTAACCAACAAAATCCCCATAGTACTTACTACTTGCTTGCCAATTCCTCAAACCAATTACTACTACACTACTTTCAATTGAGAACCATCTCAAGGGTCTCTTATCCTGGCTGGCTTTGATTATGCCAATTATTAATCTTCAGTACCTTATAGAGAGAGAGTTGGTCTTTCTAATCTCTCCACCACCTTTTTCTGTCTTGGCAAATATAAACTTAACTTCATTTGCACCTTTTCATAACACCACTGCCAAAGTTCACCACCTATGACAGCCTTTTTAATAACAGCTGCTGCATCAGAAAACCTACTGTCCTCATTTTCAAAACCTTTCAGAGTCTTATCAACACCGTAACTCTTCCAGCTCTTCACTCAGCAGCTGAGTACTACATTCAGAAGTGTCACTGTTCATCCCTTAAGCCTTCAAATATTTTCAGGCTTCCAAGTGCTTTTCCTCATTCTACCCAGCCTTTCAAAAACAGCTCCCTCTGCACTATTTGCACAGTTCCTCTTTCTCGACTTCTAATTCCACCAAGGCACCTCATTCTGTAAACAAAAATCTTGTTAAGTCAGCTTGCCCAAAACTGCATCCTGTCACCCTATTGATCTATTTAATTTATTTAAAAAAAAAAAAACAACTGGCTTTTATCTGCTGCCATTTAGCTTATCCTTCCTTTTTAGGAAAAAAAGGATGAGATTTTGTTCTGGTTTTATTAGTTGTACTGCACTTTCTAAAATGCCTTCTTCGTCTATGACTGCAATTAGCAAATGCTACAATAACTGCATTTCAGAGTGTTTTGAGCTGTGCCTTGGGAACAGTAGTTCTAAACAGGCTTAACTACATCCTTGTGTAAATATAGTCTGTTACAGTAACTCATAAGACCCAGCCTACTGCTTTACTCAGAAAGGAAATGATGGATTTTAACCTCACTTGAGAAATCATGACAAAACTCTTTATGACCATCACCTATAAATACAGCTCTAACATTGAAGTTTGACCCCTTATATAAAGGTCAGACCCCACAGTTTAGGTTTTCAGGACTGAAACTCTAAGACATAAAAAGAGATTACAGTTACAAGGACTGGTTATGTTCAGAAATAAAAACAATTAGGCCTTGGTCTGTTTCAAGACTTCGGAAATGATTCCACAAACATGCAATGGCATAGAGTCTTCACTGGTCATCCTTTCTCAACAACATGAATAATGAATATATTTTAACATTTTTACCTGGGAGTGGTGGAGTTTGTTTTTCAGTTCTTTCGACTGACACCTCTTCCATAGTTTTAGAAATATCATCTGCATTCTTTACAGGTGTAGAGACAGCTCCTGGTTTAGTTACTCTTTCATCTTCTCTGCTTCGAAGACTGTATTAGAAAAAAAGATTCCACTCTGCATATAGAATTGTTTCTATGACCTTGGTCTACTAAGACTAAAGAATACATCCTTTCATTCAGGTTTCATTCATTTCATTTTCATTTCATTCAGTTCAGTTCAGGTTTGGTGGGTAAGGAATTACCAATTACTGTTTAACAAGGTTTTGTTCTTAGACTATTCAAATGATTAATACTTGTTACCATTCCCAAATTCAAGCATTTTGTCCCTAACTCCATATTTATAATGGACTTATCTAGATGTGGCTATTTAGGAAGAGGAAGGATATGGTGAAACAGGCTTCAAGCACAGAAGTCATACACATACACTCTGTTGAGAGCTATATAAGAAACAAAAAAGCAAAGGTAAGAATGGACGAAGTACAGTTAAGATGGCCTTTTTCTCACTCCTCCCTGTAGAAATCAGGAATTTTTAAAGACTTAATTCTCAGCCTTTGCTGTGATAAAGATAATTTATCTGCCCGTTTGCGTGGCAGCTGCCCAGAAACAAGTGCTGCCAGCGTGGCTCTTGGTAAGGCTTTCTAGAGATAAAAGGTAGAGCATAAGCATATCTCTCATTTCTCAGAGAGGATGAGGCCTTCAATCCACAGCTGTTACAATACAGGAGTGCTTCTCATACACTCAAGTCATCCATGTATTTTAGTAAAAACACAGCTTGCTGCTACTGATGGATTTCCTATAGATGCTTCCAGTGTAAACCAAAGTCATACATGACAAATTCAAACAAACCAAAAAACTCTTGTTCTTTAAATGAGAGCAAATAAAGCTCAAAAGAATGTTAATCTCTATTCTTTTAGCTCAAAAGATCAGGTATTACGTTGTCATGTAGAGCTACCAGCTGTACTATAGAACTAAACCAAACATATTCTGTATGTCAAAATATTAACTGTTACACTGTTATCTGTTGAATAGTAAATAATTCAAACATTAATATTTACCTGAAAAACAAAAGTAGATCAATATACCAAAGAGACATCTTAATTCTAAATCATTTACTTTCAAAATA
Organism: Actenoides hombroni; assembly: GCA_024336885.1. Taxonomy (NCBI): domain Eukaryota; kingdom Metazoa; phylum Chordata; class Aves; order Coraciiformes; family Alcedinidae; genus Actenoides; species Actenoides hombroni. Next base: position 8,714,656 of record WUAM01000119.1, read on the forward strand.
AACTACAAAAGAAAGTAATGAGATTCTCAAATTATCTTCCTGAGAGCTACCAAATGAGCAACGATATAAAAACTATTTGAGAGACAAACAAATCACAGCTTTTTATATAGTATCAGACTTAATTGCCAAGGGAGGGGAAAAAGGCACTTCCTCAAAGATAACAACAGCTTGGGCAGTAGGTGCAAGTCCGTGTCCTCTCATAAAAGAGAGGTCTTGGCTGGGGGAAGAACAAGTTTTTCACTACTAACAGCTAGATGGTGCTACCGTGCAATAATGAGTATCACTGTCACAGAGTCACAGAATCCCAGAATGTTAAGGGTTGGAAGGGACCTGGAAAGATCATCTAATCCAACGCCCTGCCAGAGCAGGATCACCTGCTGTCTCCAAAGAAGGAGACTCCACAACCCCTCTGGGCAGCCTGTTCCAGAGCTCTGTCACCCTCACCGGGAAAAAGGTTTCCTTATGTTTCTGTGGAGCTTCTTACACTCCAGCTTACATCTGGTGCCCCTTGTCCTATCAGTGGACCAAAGAAAATCCATTCAACAGAGTAAAGATTGTTTATTTTCATCAGCACTTCAAGAGTTGGAACTATGACTTTGGAAAGCAGATTGCAGCAAATCATCCAAAAAGTGTGAGGAAAAAAAAATAAATAAATAGTAAACATCAAAATACAAGCAGAATGTGCTTTCCTTAAGCAATATGAAGTTTGAAACATCAGAAACAAAGCTTAGCTATTCAGCCAAGATATACTAAAACCCTGCAGTACTTTCTTTTGCCAGTTTTAAAACTGCGTGCCTGAAAGAAACTTAAAAAAACCCGCAGAATATAGAAAAATACTGCAATCATCACAACAATCTGGGAAGACACAGGCACCCTTGATTGTCAACAACCATCTTGTTGGAAGTCACTGGTGAAAACAAGTACAGCAGCCTAATTTTAAAAATCCTCATTTGTGCCTTTTATATTCAGTGAAACTGCTTTTGGGGGGGTTCAACAGTTGACTGCAATGATGCCAAAACCATTGCCTAGCAAAGTTAAAAGTAAGGATTTATCCTTCTTTGTTCTCAGGCTTCTCCAATAAAAATTTTCTTATTTCTCTTTTACATTTCCAGCATCGTGTCATTTCTGAAGACAATTAAGTGCAAAGGCTAAAAGCTTATATATTTCACTTCCAGCACTACATTAGAGTATGACTGGATTTCTCATTGCCTCGAAAATAGTTCTTGTCTCACTAAAAGACACATTTTGCTGTTGAAATGCATACTACGTGTCTTATAAACACACAAAAATCCTGCAGTAGTGTAAGCTACAACTAATTGTGCTCCCCATCCAAAGATTTTTGGGTAGTGAGCACAAGTTAAATGAGATATTACAGTAAATTTCACCATGAGCCCTCTCTACCTGTTTCTGAGCATGTCCTAACATTTAACAGAAGCATTATTTCAGAATAGTAGTATCTCTGGTTTGCCTCAAAAATAAGGCCAAAAACATTGCAGTTACTACACAAGGACAAAGCTCATTTTACATTTCCTCTCCACATAATCCAAAATTTTATGCTGCTTTTATACCTGCATATATCCAAAAGAGCATAAAACCCAGAAGAAAACAGCTCTCAATAACAGTAACTAAAACATAGACACTGACAGCAGAGCACAAAACAGTCATGGAACTATCTGAAGCAATCTGCTTCTAGACTGGGCTACTGCTATACACACAGGAAAACAAACCCTGCCAAATAAAATGCCTGCAAAAGGTCAGTTCTACTCTGTGTAACAACGTTTAAATGGGAAAAAGGTAATAGAACCAATTGTGATAGAACAAGGGAAGAAAAAAAATAAACAATCCTAACAGCAAGGGAGCAGAATTTTTCCCTATTTTGCTTAACTTGTCCTCTAAGCAGTGAGTATTTCACATTGCAAGATGGTACAGGAAACAATGTGATGTCACTGGCTCTAGGTGATGGAAACCGATTAAAAACTGACAGCTGCACTTCCCAAGAGACAGAAGCGTTGTTCACTGTTTGCACTGTGACACTTGTGTTTAACATCTGCGCTTATCAGGGCCCCCTTTACCTCACTTCCTCCTCCTCACTTGTTTTTTTTAAGGCATGACCAACAGAAAATCTTTTACATAACCTTCAGTCACAAAATGCAGCCAGCTGTGCACTAGTGCCAGCAACTGTGGCTCTTACTTCAAAGCAAAAAAAAACCCAACCAAACAAAACACCCAAAATCCAAAACAAAAACCCAAACCAACCGACCAAAAAAAAAAAAACCCACACCAAACCAAACAAACCCAAAACTGCATCTGCACCACAGTTGGAATGTTTGCAAAGAAAAAGTTTCAAAAAATATGAACGTATATATGAATATATATATTTCCAAATGTGTTTTCAGCACATCTCAAACTGTTCAGCGTGAGACAACAGTTAAGAGCCAAGAGGTGTCTTCCTAGGTACACTGAAAATAGGGCTGACTTTTGTCCTATATTCTCATTTTCAGCTTGTTCTGCAAACAGACAGAACAGCACATCTCTCATGCTATGTATAAACTGACAACTGTATTACGAAGTCAACCTCCCCCTTCCAGAAATAATGATGACTTCTACAAGGATTAACAGGAAAGGTGCTCCAGCCCTCTGACCATCCTGGTGGCCCTTCTCTGGACACGTTCCAGCACGGCCATATACACTTTTCAGCACATCCATATATACGCATCTTTTAAACCATGATCTACTCACAGAGAGCTCCTCCTCCAAGACAGGACAGATTTATATCTTATTTCACTTACTACCTAATTCAGAATCAGCTGGCTATAAGTTTTCCAAGTCTCCAGGGGTATGTCTGGAGATTTGTAAGATCCATTCCCTGAACTCTTTTCAAAACTGACTGTGGATAACTTGCAATTCTCCAAGTGGAAAAAAAAAATCCCTACAACAGACTGGTGTACATATCAGTATGGAACACTGAAAGATGGACAACATCAAAGAACCTGCCAAACATCAAAGCAATACTGAAGCAAGTCTGTTGGCAGATTTCTGTACTCTAGTACAGACCTAGGCATCAGTCTGTAGTTAAGCTTGGATGAGAGGACTAAGAGGATTCCCCTGGAATTTCTCTCCGCAACAACATAGAAACAATTGTCAGAACAGAGTCTTAAAGACACACTGTCTTCAGTTCATTATTAATGTCCCCCTTAAGCTCAGTTTGAGGACTTTTTGTACCTTTTCTTCCTCAGCTTGTTGCTCTCAAGCTCCTCGCTCTCTTGATTTTCCACCAGTTTTTTTTTTTTTAAATGAAGCAGTTGCAACTAATTTGATCTTAAAGCAAATTTCAACTTGCACAAATAACCACTACAAAGAGAGGGTGCTTTTAACATGCTCTTCTTTATGTGGCTCAGGGCCCAGATTTTCTGATCTTGAAAGGGACATGTCCAACAGGAAGTCAATCCATGCCAAGGTAGCTCTTGTTCATGAAGTAGATAAAACGGATGCATTCAGAGCTGAGATAACTTCAAAGTTCCTTCTCAGGAAGGATTTAATTCTTCCGACAGTGTAGCCCATAGGGAGGAAGTGAACATCTACCTAAGCTACTCTAATAGGACAGGGAAACACTAACACTAGGGTAAAATCAGGCAGTTGCAATTTTGATGGATTTTTTTTTTTTTGTTCCTCCCTCCACAAGCCCTTTTCACACCACATTAGAAATGCATGTCAAGAAATAAATGTTTTAAAGAAACCTTAAAACCTTCACAATCAATTCCCTGCATCTGCGACCTCGCTTTTAAGTTTCTCACAAATACAAGTTGCTGCTGGAAAACAAACTTTTATGCCTTGTGGTCCTCCCAGACAACACACACTAAGACAAGCAATAATATCTGCAACCTATAACCCCAACCAGGTGCACAGGTAAGATCTGTCTTGCAGTTTTATTAACCCTTAAAAGACTCTAAAACCCTTGAAGCTATACTTTACCCATGGCTAAACAAAATGTTACTAAATAACCAATCAGGCATATCTTAAGTGTTATGGAACAGCCAGCTGCAATTAGTTTTCCAGAATTTTTTTTACAGCATCTAAAAATCTTCACATACAAGCTCTGAATTTGCAATTTGCCAAAGATCAATTCTAACTTTTGCTTCATCACTACGAGAGCTCAGAAGGTAAACTTTTCCCTTACAAATATTTAGTAGACTCTAAAAATCACTGAAGTTCTAGTTTAATAAATTAAAATATCCATTTCCAACAAACTGTGGGCATGTTTTGTCATTCAAGACTAAAGTTTCTCAGGGCAGAAGAAAAAATTCCAAACCATACAACAGATTACTTCTCTTAATTTATGATTAGACTTACCTACTTCAGAGTACTCATGAATGTCCCACTACCAAGTTCAAATATTAAAAACTACATTCCAAAAGCTAAATCTGCTGTGCAATACACCTTATTTTGTAGAAATTCAATGTATTCCAAAACACAAGATAACTTTTAAAGAAGGCTAGTGAGGAAAATAAAAAGCCTATGCCTAAGCAAAGTAAGGTTTCTAAGTTTACTCATGTTGGACATTCAATAGGAGCTGTGCTACTGGTCATCTCAAGTGTCCTTGCAGCTGTTTTCTAAACCCAAGATACCATTGCATATGCTTCAGTAAGGTATATAACTATCAAACTTACGTCATCATTCGTACAACCATGCTCTAAGACTGTTTAGAATAGTAACACTGCCATTAAAGGTTCAATTTCTCCTGAAGTCTAAGAAAATTTGGATCAACATCAGCTGCATCTCCTGGGAAAAGAATGCCATATTACTACCATAGCTCTGCATCACATTTGTCACACTGTATACATAAATCCAAGCACTCCTACAACTTATATGTCACATTAAATAGTTGAGTTAAAAAAAAAAAAAATACAATGCTGCCATCACCTGCCGTTGCTGGGCTGCTGTGGAGAATGTCTGGAATGGTCTGAAGGCTCTGACCTCTGGTCAGGAGATCGTGAACGACTGCGGCGGGGCCTGTCATGTGATCGGTTGGAATGATCTGATGCCAGCGACTGAATTTCTGAAATGTCTGTTAAATAAAAGTTGTTTTCTCATGAAATGATTGTAATTAAAATGGTGGCATGACCTGCTCAAATGGAATTAAGCTTCTGCAGAGAATTTTTATGAAGATGTTAAATCTATGTTTATTATTTCACAACAACTAAACTTAATATTCCTGAAAGACCAATTGCATCAACAGGAACTGCGTATTTTTCTCCAGTTTTTGAAGGTGTGGATTTCAGTCACACTCAAACGATTTACCCACACGACAATCTTACTCTAAACCCTTCTCCTCCCCACCCTCTCATCCCACTTAAGTATTTCCCATCTTCACAACACAAGGAATTCTTCTCTCCCTTAGGAACTCAAGTTAATTTATACTCACCGTCTCTTTCTGAAGCATTAGCAGAATGAATACTGTCAGAAAGATCGGGGACATTCAACAGCGTAGCTCGTTCATCTCGCTGAACAACCATCTTCAACTTGCCTTTTGACCTTTCTATTAGTGTTTTTGCATCTGCTAAAGACATATTTTCTGTAACTGTGCCGTTTATCTGGAACAGAGTAAAAAAAGAACAGATATAAACTTCAGTAAAAATAGTAGGTTTCTGTCAGATAACATTTAGAAACAGCTAGAGATATTTATCCAAATTACCACAATACAGTTAAAGACTATTGGGCTCATCCAAACTACAGCCTGATGTTAAATAATTATTTTGCCAAGACAAAGCCTCTACCACTAATACAAAGCTTTTAAAATGTTAGTTACGTTTGTTTTTTGAACCAGCGTTGCTATACTATGAGTAAGGAATGGTATGTTTTTCTGCACCAGCACACTTACAGCAGTATCTTGAAATAAAAATTGTTAGTATGAATTAAAAATCCCTGGAAATATCAATTTCTACAAAAAATAAAAATTTAACCCGAAGGCAAGGTCTAGCATTGCTGAATGGAACAGTTCCACAACATTATTTCCACAGCATTATACTGTATAACTAAGCACTTAGGGCCAAAGTCTCATGCCAGGCGAAATGTTTTCCATTATGCATTTACAGTGGGCACTACTTGTCTAAATAAGGCCTGGGGAATAATATCAAATACCAAAACAAAAACCAAACCAGAAAAGGCTTCACAGTTTTTCTTTCCTTAGAAAGGTTGATTTATCCTTAAGTTTCTTGATTTTGTTTTTATTTCAGTATTTCAAAGATCATCCTCTACTAAAAATAATTATGCTACTGAGAGACAGCTAACTGACTTCAAACCCAGTTCTATCGATGAGTTTTCCCTTGGAACAAACACCACCACCATCATTTACTATACCTTCAGTACAACATCGCCTTCCTGAATATTGCCATCTCTTGCTGCCAGGCTATCCTGGGATATCTCTTTCACAAATATGTGGCTTGCCAACCGTAGTCCATACTCTTTATATTGTTGCAATTAAAAAAAAAAAAGAAAAAGAAAGAAAACTGATGAAGCTACAAGTGAAAGCGGAGGGAGGCATCTGAAGATGTACAACACTGCTTTACACAACATCTACACTAGGATGACAAAAGCAGGGTGTGAACTTGGCACATGAAGGGCTGTAGGGGAATTACACTCTGGATTTACCATTGTATCAATCTCTTTTCTGACTCTGCCTATAATCGTAGCTGGTGTTCAATAGCCTACTTTAGAAGCTACCTACAATTTTCTCTTTCAAACAAGACAGACACTGAAGACTCCACTCAAGTATATGAAAGCCACCAAGTACCAGGTTTTACGCACGCAGTTGGGATTTGTTTACAATATGTAACACTTCATTCTTAATTAAGCACGTGTTTTTTGGCAGATGAAAAATACCACCAGAACTACAACAGCAGTTCAAGTTCAGCTAGCTACGGGTAAAACGGGCAAACAAATTGCTAAGAGCACTGTTCATAAGAGTCCAGAAAGCCCTTAACACAACACTTACTGAAGCAATTCGCTTGAAAAAAAAGAGCAAAGTCTTAGCAAGAGAATTCCATACAAGTTACCTTCATTTTTCCTTGATTTCACCAGTGTTACTTTGGTAGGTTTTGCAGGCTGACTGGAAGTAACCGACCTTCTGTCTGACCTCGGTGATAAGCTTCTCTCTCTGCTAGCACTTCGATCTCTTACCCAGCTCTTCTCATGCCTTCTGTTGGTACTTGGACCACCTCGGCTGCTCCTGGGATCACGTATCTCTTCATCATAGCTATCGTCCTCATTTTCAGACACTGGCTCAGGTTCTGGTCGAGCCACTGGAATCTGAATTTTTTTCATCCTTCGGATAGTCTACAACCAAGCACATAGATCAGCCTCTGGCTGTGTAACGCTAGTTGTGTTACTAAATGTCAGAGGCCGAGCTAATTCCAAAACTCAAAAGAAACATACAAATGTATTTGTGAAAGCTCTGAATTCCTGCATCCTCATTATAAAATTCTATCCAATTAATATAAGAAGCTTATCAATACAGATTACTAGAAACCCATTTGAGGGGAGGGGTACATTTGCTTTTGCAGTTGGTTTAGGGTTTTTTTTTGTTTGTTTGGTTGGTTTTGGGTTTTTTTGCTTCTGCAAAAGTGGCAGAAGGATAAGAACAACCACCATTGTAGCACAACATGATATTCTGTCTTCACAGAACTGCATATTTGCCTTCTCTCTTTGGTTAAATCCATGAATCAGTTACCAGCACTGCTAAAAACTTCTTTAGCTAACATGTAATCTACTGTATACTCAAGTATGTTATTGTCAGTAATTCTCTTCAACTTTGAAGCCTCCCAATCTTCCAAAGCAGTGTTTATGCGAGGGGAACATTCCCTCTGAAACTTCAAAGTTGGTTTGTTGTAACGTAGACAGCTGCTTCCAGAATAAAACTCAACCCTGTTTAGAGGTTTATTTGCTATGTATTACAGAAGTTAATCAAGTTATACCATAAAGTTTTCATTAATTGCTTTTCTCTACATAAATCCACACACCAAATACTTACGATACTGAAAGCCCTGCACAGCTCACCACACATTTTGTTTTGCATAAGCTTTAAAGAATTCCTAAATCTACAAATGCAAAACACAGCACATTTTTTTCGCAATGATATTAAAGCACACAAGAGCACCAGAAATATGTCAGCAGAAAAGCTTTTCTGCAAGCCCTAGCAGTTGGTTTTCCTGAATTAAGAAATTGTTAAACATCATGCATTTGTGTTCTATTTTTGTAACACAAATCTCAAACTTCTACAGAAATCTGGATTACTACCCTTTAGTGATGGTCTGATCTGTTTTGCCAAGTTCAAAAGCCAATCACTTCGAATAAGCCTACAAAATTATAGGAATTAAGGTAATTATACTTTATGTTGGCAAACCGTTTACTGAACTTTAGAAGAACTGTGTTTGTGCCTGAAGAGCGGGTAAAGTCCTTTATCAAGCTTCTCAAAGGCTGGTGTACGCTAAAAGTACGCTCAAGAAAGCAAAGAAATATTAGACAAAGCTGAGAACTGAGCTTTTTGTAAACTGAGAACTCTACCATAACAAAAAGGAGTCTGAAGTATCCAGTGTCTTACTGTCATCAGTCACGTTTTAAAGCAAGTCAGCACTGCACATTATAAACGTCATGCCCATCGCTTAAACCTGAAGCATCACACAGGTATTATTCAAGACCCTTGCCTCATTCATGTATTTCACAGCAGACACAGAACCATTCCACGTTTGTTCTGTAACTACAGAATTTAAGTAAGCTTCAATCTTCAAGATGTTCACTTACAATTTTGGCATTCTTCCCACTTTTCCTCAGCTGCTGAACAGCAAATGCATGCTCAACGTTATCCATTGAAACTCCATTCACCATTGCAACACGGTCATTTTCTCTAGATAAAAAGCATCACAAGGCACAGGATAAATACTTCATGCCAAGGGGGAAAATACCGGGGAATGACTATCTAGCTGTATTATAAGCCTACTATACAATCAGTTACAGATAAGATATGCTGAGAGCAAAACAAGTCGGAATTTAAGTTACCACTGACAAAGATGAACGCCCCCCAAATCAGAGTCAAAGTACAGTTTGGCACTTACTGTAGCAGTCCCTCTGCTGGGCCTCCTTTCAGCACATCAGAAATAACTATCGATGTCTCGCCACTCTGGAAGTGAGGATTATCTCTTCCTCCAGATATTGCAATACCAAATCCAAATCCGGGGGCCTAGAATGTAACAAGATAAATAGTAGAAAGTAAAAATATTTCTATGGTCACAATTCGCATTCCTGTGTCAAACACAGAAAGGTCCAAAGGGATGAATACAATTTCCTGGAAAAAAGGAGGATCAATGAACCATGCAAGCTATGCAATCCAAGAACAGGAAAGTTTACAAATAAATTAAAAACCCCTTAGAAGGCAGAAAGTTTCAGACTACCCAATCTCTCCCAAGAGCAAAATACTAGTGTTTGCAGTTGTATTCTTACGGCCTGGGCCTCAGGTGGTCATCAGTAAGACCTCAATCTTCAGCGAGCACTACACACCCTACCACTGTGCTGAGGTACTCATTCAAACTCCTATCAATTCCTGCAACACTTCCTTGGAGGTTCTGCATCATGGTCTTTACCCAGCTTGACCTCGCTTAGCTGAAGAGCTGACAGGATCACAGCACACAGTAGTATGACTGCAGGCTCAGTTCTCAGGAATAATACCAAGATCAGTTGTACCATTAAATACATCAAAACCTTGTCAGCGCTTGCAAATCATCTGCATCTTAACAAAAGTAATTTGCTTCAATCTTTTCCCTCTAGGGTGACCTGCCACTCCAGCAAGGTCAATGCCTCTGAAAAGTTATTCCTGTTAGATATTTCAAGATACAACAATGATGCTTCCATTTCTGCCTGGAAGCAGTGAGGGTGGGAAATAAAAACTCTCTATCAATGCCCAGAAAACAGTCAGAAGAATATTAGTGTTTAAATGCTCTACGTCACTTAAGAATTTATTTGGACATTTTTGACTACGCCATTTTTGACTAGACAGTCATTGGATGGAAAAGATCAGGTGTCAGTCAATTCCTCCTCTCTGCTTCACACAGCACACACTCCACGCTGGTGGACTTCTCTTTTTCAGACTTTCTGACAAACATGACCCAGCTTTAGCAAGGAGTTTCGTAACGTTACAGTGGCAGCAGAAGCAACATGGCAGTCTGCATCTGCCTGCAAGACACACAGTGATTAGCTTTTCAGACAGTAATTACTGCTCAGACAAACTTGTTTCCCATTTCCCCCCAAAACAGAGGTCATAAAAAGATAGTCCAGATTTTAGCCTGAAAGGAGCGAATAGGCCAATATAATATAAAAGAAAAGATCTGGAGATTGACTATTCAGAAACTGATTTCAACACCCAGCACATACTGGTGCTATGTATGAAGAAAGTAAGTTGGTCTAAGAGGTGTGGGGGAGTGCAGAGGGGTAAACCTTCCTGCTTCTTTTACATTCATTTTAATTCATTAAAGGAAGACTGGACATCTTTTCAAGACACATTGCAGCCAGATCAACCAGAACTCATAGCTGGGATCCAAGAATTACTAAGTGAAACTCTGTGCCATGCAGGAAGTCAGTCTGAAGGATCATGACTCTGCTTACAAATAGAGCTGAGGTTTTCTCTCAGTTTTATATTTTAAGTAGTCAACAAGGAAAATATACAATAGCCTATGAAAATATGTAACAAAACCCAGTAGCATTGCTTCTTTCTTGTGCCACTGCTTCATCTTTCAGTCTTCCATTACTCTAACAGAATTCAGTTTGCACCATATTTGGGTGGGGAAAGAAAAGGAAAAGAGATAATAAAAGACATTTATGTCAAACTTTACTTAAACATTCTATATCTTTTCTTACACCATAAACAAACAAACATAGTTCTCCACTCATAAAAAGCAATATAATCATCAGGCTAAAGCCGGCAGCGATGCAGAAACTCACTGTAAATACTATCTTGCTGCTTGTCATTCTAATTTTTATTAGATTTGCGAAACAAATCACCAATGTTAAGACAACCAGTTTCATACTTTAATGTTCTTCTTTTCAAGAAGCCTTGAAACAATGCAGTCTCATACACAGACAGCAGTCAAAAACCACCATGTCAGTTAAAGGTTTTCTATTAACATAAATCAAAGTCTTAAGAAATGCTCCAAATTAGAAAGTTCAAATCAAACTTCTTAAATGTTAAGAGCTCAACCAAGAAATCTTCCAGTAAACCTCAGCCTTTCATTTTGTCCTGCTGCCTATGATCATCTTAGGAGACACAATAAACTGAACTACCCTCAGAATACTGAGCCTAGTTCCTAGCCATGGCTGGAAATGCGTGTCAGTCGCTACAGATAAATACAAAGATAAATGTGTATGTTAACACATCTGTCATATCACAAATTCACCTGTCAGATGTTGTAGTGTCAAGAAAGAAAAAAAAGAACTGTCCGATTTTGCTCTCCCACAGTAAGGCAGCATGAGAGGAAGAGAAAGGTATGTACATAACTGCTTTCTGTTCTTTGGGAGGAGGAGACACATCCGAGACAGACACACAGAACTGGAGTTCAAAGTATGAGGAAACCCAGGTAATAGATAAAGTGTGTGGCTCCTCCTTAAAGTCCTTTACAGTTAAGTATATAAAAAACAGGGTATATTTCAATAAAAGATGATCTGTAGCTACCTGATAAGCTAACTGAACTTGAGACTGGCTTAGTCTCTTAAGAGCTAGTAGCAGTCCAGGAAGCTGCAACTGTAGCAAAGAAAGGGAACAAAGTCACGGTTAGAAGTTTCAGCCTCTGCTCCCCAAAAGTAGTTTCTAGCAAGTCTTTTGACAACAGGGCTGGAATTGATCAACTACTGTGTTAAATCACAGCCCAGACTGCTTACGTGTTCTGTTCCAGCTTCTCTAAACTACATGAAGCAGACAGATTAAATACCAAAATCTGATGTTTGAACAATGTTGGAGTGCCTGAACTGACACAGGTACATGGCAACTGCTGGGATCCAGTATACTCTGTCCCTAATTTGGAAATGACATCCCTGGGAAAGCGAAGATCATGGAAAGAAACCCTTCAAAAGAAGGGAGCAAAGACTGCCTTCCTCAGCAAGAGTTCCCTAGACAAAGCACTCCCTTCTCTTTTTTAAGGCTCATCTTCCAAAATGGATACACCACATCATCATCTTTGCAAAGGGCCATGACATCATCAAAACATAAGAAAAAACAAAACGTGTACCTTTTCAAGCTACAAGACAAAACTTCTGAAACACCATTAATTGGTTCATAAGTCAGTAACTGTCCTCTGTAACAATGAAGAGCCATTTTAAGATGTTGAATGCCCCTGACCCTGACATATTAAGCAAGCTAATCACAGACTACACAGATAGTATACCTCATAGTACCTGCTCATGAGGCTGTATTTTCTTTAGGAAGAAGCTGCATACAAGTGATAACCAGTTTCCTAAAATTTCATCATTACTACCCAAACTGCTTTTTGTTTTTACAGTTTTGGCTACCTTTATGGAGCCCAAGAAGAATTACAGGAATTCTACTCTGCCATAAACAGGAGCAATGGAGTTATAGTCGAGAACAGCACAGGCTTAAAAACAAGTAAAATTCTTAGTGCTGGAATTATCAACAGGACAAAAATGAGTCTCAAAACATGAATGAATGTAGTCAAGAATATTCTATGTATCTTTGCTAACACACTCACATGCTACCTAAAAGAGGGGGGAAAAGCAAGTAATTTTAAGGCTGTCCACTGTAATAGACATTAGTGGTCCTTACTCATTAACTTGTTTTGAGGAAATACCATTAATAAAAACCAATCAAAAGGGAAAAATAAGTCAGTTACATAGTTTCTCTGGGGCACCTGGAGGGACAACAAATTTCTTTGCCATTAAGCAGGTACTTGTAAAGAGACAAGAGCTGATCTAGACTGACACCAACTCTGGACTCCTCTGCCTCTCACAGGGTGACTTACTAAGGTTTTGGACAAAGTCATGCTGGATCAGGTTCTCCAAATTACTTGTCTGGCCTCATTTCTGAAGGCAAATACTGACAGAACACGTGAAAGAATTTGGTGAATCCCAAGAGCTTCACAGGCACACCAATAAAACAGGAAGCTAGTAACATGAAGCCTGACTTTCATCTACCCTGTAGAAATGCAGCCCATGTTAAGTGCCATTAATCCCACCATTCACAGCCAGCCTACAGCCCTCAGCTAAGCCAAAAAACAGAGGGACTTTTTAGCGTGCCTTACTCAAGAGCAAACTCAGTTCTTCAAATTCTGTTTTGTGTGGCTGACAGTAGATAGCCTCTAGCAGTTCTATAGTTCAAAGTGGAGCAAACTGACTCAGAAAATACTCCACAACCACTCAGAGTGGCATTTTGAGCCTATACCAGCTTTACTAACTTCTAGATATCTTTGAGGATAACTGATAATGTGGCTGCATTTCACTCCTTCCAGTTTAACTAAAGTAACCTCATTTACTTGATAATCTAACACTACAAGAATGTCAAAAATGAAAAGCAAAATCAAAACCCCCTAAGCAAATACACAGCTGCTCTCCTAAATCCTCTTCTCAGTGTTAAGGATAAACTGTAAGCAACAACTTGCTCAACATTACCTTAAGAGTCTTGGTTTTGCTATCTGGCAGATGGAATACATCTTGGTTTTAATTGGCTAAATTAATGGTATCAAAGTTATTAGCAGTATGTGCCATCAGCCTTCAATATTTAAATGATATACAATTACTCAGGTAACAAAACAGTTTAACCAGTACAGCTGGCAGAAGTTTGGCACATAAAATATCATAATCAAAATTATAATCAAATGCAAACCAAAGACATGATTTCTAGTACCTACCTATGAATTCAGGATTTGTCCAAGGTAAGACCATGTTACAGCATTTCATTTTTCCTTTGCACACTGATGGAACTTCAGTTTTCACTGAAGTTACTGCTCCAATTAGCCAGAAAAATATCCCCTTTATGAGAAACTAAGCTATCACAAAGTCTACTAGCCAAACTTGTATTGTGATAGCATTTCTTGTTTGCCTTTTTTTAAATAAGGGAGCACTGATTTCATCGGTAATGAGCTAAAAACAGTAAAACTGAAGTTTACACAAGTTCCAAGGATTACTGGACAGCCTCAAGAAGAAAACGTACTTGCTCAAGAAGTTGTTGACCTAAAATTTTTTTGAAGCTTGAAGAGTAGCCTAGATAAGTATCACCACACATTTCTGGTTTTACTTATGCTTCTTTCCACATGTGGTTGAAATTAGAGAAGGTACCTTTAGTTAGACAGCCTTCTGGTCAAACTGAGAATAACTGCTCTCTTCTTAAGAGGGCAGATACTAAAATGGTTATTTTGAATCAACATTAAACCCATTAGAATCAACAGATAAGTTTGTGTAAGATAAAAATGTTACTTCTCTATAAGTTGATCTATTCCTACACTTATTTTACTCACAAAGGTCCATTCATCCGATCAACGCTACATTCTAAAATGCCTTGATTCTATGCTGGAGAATTGAAGGCAAATGATATCACTTGCTCCCTGGGGGAAAAAAACCAAACAAACTTGTGCATCTGTTTTGTTGGAATGACTATAGCTATTTGAGCCATGGTTCCATGGTTACTTTTATTCCAGGCTGCTGCCAGAATCAGCATCCCACCTTGTTCCGACTTTCCCTAAGCAACTCACTCCTTATTGCCTTTCTTGTACAGCTTCACAATAGCTACACCAAAAATCAATTTAATTTCAGAATCATTCAAATCAGAGAAGAGTCAGTCTGAATGTAAATGCTGTCTTTTTATAGTTGATCCCTAGTACACATTCCTTTGTGTAAGGTGCATGTTCTGACCACCTAAAAAAAAATAAATTCTTTCTCTTCAGCCACTAATTTCAGAAAGTGGCAAGCAAATAAGGCAGTTTTGAACATGTTTATTTATACTTAACTACACTGGTTTATGTCCCTGCAAATAAAAGTTTTAAAACATTTGACTATAGTTCAGCACAATCATGAATGAAGATTTCTAACTACATTCCAGTACATACAGAAGTAACATAAAGCTTTGTTTCTGGCATGGTTATTTGTAGGCAGGCTTATCTCCGAAACCCAACAAAGAGCACTACTATCAAATGGAGCTTTTACAACACTTCTAAATTTAAACAAAGGAATACGACAGTTTCCTCCCTTTTTTCACCCCCTAGCCCCCCCTCCCCCCACTTCCTGACATGTGTTTTTTCCCTATTGTTTTCAAAAGCTACCAGTATCCTGCATTAGGCACACACAACCAATTGTATAAACTTACCCTGTGAAGAGTCACTGTGTGTTGTTCCCATATAGCTGTTTCTTCCATTGTTGTGCTCTAATGAAAAAAAACCAAAACCCAAATATTAGATGTCACTGTCAATAGCCCTACTAAACAACTGCATAATACCCCAAAGAGAAACTTACAGTCTAGAGTAACATTAGTATTTATATTGAATGGCTACAGAGAAGCAACGCTGGCTGACTTGTTACACATTTCCTGTCTTTATAGGTCACATCTGAGCTTCCCCTGCTCCTGTGGAAGGGGGCAGAGGGAAGAACAGACAAAACAGATTTCTTCTATATTTCACAACTTGAAGTTAAATAAGTTTGAAAGGAAGGACTGCAAGAAGCATTTGTAATGTAGGCTCTCTTGGTTGCTCATTAAGTGTACCGTAAAGGAAGCTGGCTCAAGGCCCACTTTCAGTTTTCCACTGCTATCATCTGTATTTATATTCTAACTTATATCCCTCATACTTTTGGGAAAAGTGTCCTTTTGCTTGTTCTAACCACATGCAGACTGCCACTAATCCATGAACACCCAGCTACAGACTCCAGTAGCTGTGCTACTGCCTTCTGCATCCAGGTCTCATTTACCAGACTCCACAGCCTAGTGCAGGCTGGTTTCTCTGGTGAACAGTAGCACTGCAGAAATAAACCATGTCCTCTCTAAGGGAGCTAGATTAAACAGTAACGTTATGACAATATTTACATACCCATGGCTCTGCTTAAAAGAGCAGACACTTGTGCTACCCAACGTGCCACGAACAAGCAAACGTTTGGAAAGGGGAAGATGGCATGAGAGGAAAAAATGAGCAGAGCTGAAGGCTTGGAAACAGAGAAAAGCAGCAGGAAATAGATACTGAACAACACGAAGTCTCCTGCTACCCCACTGCTACTTTTTCTGCATTTCCAGAGGGACTGGCCAGCATTTTGCCACATACCCTCACTTCCCATAAGCAAGCAGTCCACTAAACGAAGAACATCATCGGAACAACACCACCTCTCCAACATGGGAATGGTGTTCTGCTGAAAATGTACCTCACTCTTACTTGGTTTCAGTTGCAGTAACTCAGCTACTGCAACAAAAAGTAGTCCTGAATTTTAATCCAGTCCTACTTTATAGTAGAGAACAGCAGCAGCATTTACTCACAATCAATACCTCTGAAAACTTTATCCAATTTCGTACCATCAGAATTAGCAAGTAGGTCTAAAAGGCAAGTTCTTCTCATGACCCCCAAAAAAGCTGTGAGATTCCTCCCCCCCTCCAGTTTTGTGCTCTCATTTCCATGGTTAGGATGCGCTACGTAACTATTCATTTCTTTTGAGGTTCACTTCCGAAAGTGTTGGTGCAACTTAATTGGGATATATTTCATTCAAACAGCTTTCCCCTGCCTCCATTCATTACCAAATGTTGCTACTTTGCATTACAAATTAATTCAGTTCCATCCCAGAATCAAATTATTGCTCTCCAGCTTTTTAAAAGGGGACCAAATATATATATATTAAAACAGTAACAGTTCACACAAAGCCATCGTTGAAACAAGAGAGAACATTTTGCTTGCTAAACGGTTAAAGAATACTGATTTTCTTCCCCACTTCTGATGCTCTCATTCTGTCTTACTTTTGGCAAGAGCTGCTCAGGCTTAACATCTTGTCAGCAAGTGAAGTTGTATCTCTGCAAGTAAACTTCTAAAAGAAAGAGCTTGAACTAACTCCTGTTCAAAAAAACCAGGTGAAACAGGAATCCAATAGTGTCATAATTCACATTTTAATTGAAATAGGCTGCCTCATTTCTATCTGCAATTACCAACAAAGAAGTTAACCTGATGAGCCCCTTTATTGCATTTATCCTGGCAACGACACACAGGTACCACGCTCCATCTGCAGTCAGAGGCACTTCTGCACAGCACAGCTTGAGCTCCTTGGCTAATGAGGTACCAGATTTCAATGGCTCCAAGTTCTTCTACCTTCCTGCTGGAGTTTGGTACACAGGGCACAGTGCAAACACACCAACCAGTTCTGGATACGGCAGAGACCGATAAAATCCAGTTCAACCAGCTAAACGCTGCTCCCACTGGATCTGGGAGAACTGGCAAGCCCAGTGTCAGAGCAGGGTAAGATAACAAAAACAGCTAAGCAATGACTAAGAAAAAAAAAAAAAAGAATATATATACCCAGTAGCCTTTCTAAAACTGGACATGGTGCCCACTGCTTGATCCACTGACTGAGGCTGTGACTTTTAATGCCTTTTCCCCTTCAGTAAGAGCTCGGTCCTTCCACTGTCTTTGCTTGGTTTGCTTCATTTTCTTGCTCACACCATCTCTTATACTCATCTCTTGCTAGCACCACCTCTAGATTTTACTAATACATTTATTGCAAATTCACAAGCCTTGGAAACATCAAATATCCATTAGTTAGATAGCAAACCCAGTACTATGTTATTTTCATTCTTTCTGCATGCCCAAACAGTCCAATCAAGAAGAGTGAAAACAGTCCACAGGCAGCCTGAGGTGAGCTGCTGGCTTTGACACCAAGCTTCTCATCTGCAAAGAATGGTGTTTGCTCACTGCCAACTCTGACGAAGACCTGTGAAGGTACTCACCCTATTAAGCACTGGCAAGTGAGGCAGAAGAACTAGCTTGTGCTACCATCAACTGAGGTCCCAGTTGTGATGCTGCTCTTAGACCATAAAGTGCTCTATTTTCCATGCAACATTTGCATTTCAGGAATCTTGTGAGGACTTAATTTCCCAGTGTCTAGAAATGGCAAACGCTGCTTGTAATGAAGGGGTGGGGGCAGACAGTGCAGGTCTGCAGTGATGGTGCCAACCCTCTTTCACTGCTGGTGCCAAGCTTCTTACCCCAAATAATGTTACCCACTGACGGCAGCAAAATCTTCATGCTGAGTCACGTTATGGGAAATACATACAATCCAGCACCTCAGAAACTAGGAATATGAGAATATTAAGCTGCTACAGTCTCTGGCTAGACTAACTTTAAAAGATGATTAAGTATCTTCGAAATGCAAGCAGACAACTGACAGTATCTGAACTTTACAAACTCCAGATACTATGTCTGTATTACCTATGGTTCTCTACATGCATTAATAATAAAAGGAATACACAGAGAATGACGGTATCATGACTTCATTGGTGGAAAAAAAGATTTTATGCTTACGTGTTATTAAAGAGTTTCCTTAAGCTCATCTCACCCATCCTTATATGGGCAATTATTAGCATTCCCAGCTCTGTGTATGGCAAGTGGATGTGTTTGTGGGTTGGGTTTATTGTTTCATGGTTTGGTTTTTTGTGGGTTTTTTTGTCATTATTAAATGGCAAACCCATACATTAAAGAGCAATTCATCAATATGGAAGTAATGCAACTTACTCAGAACCTTGGAAGTGTAAAATCTTATTCCACTTTTTATCTTTGAAATTGTCCCAAGATATAAACATATCAAAATTAACATCTTTTCAGAAAGCTCCTTTTGTGGGCTACAAAGGTCCTTCAAAACACAATATTTTTTTTGGTTCCCCTTCTAAACATATTTCTTTCCTGCTTCTCAAAGGCAATGAAGTACTTCTGGTATCTTTAAAGGCTTGTTTTGCCAATCAGCACTGACAGCTGTCCTGCAGACAATAAAATGAAGTAACTACTTCTGCTACCTCGGGCGGTCATATTGTTTCTCTTCTCCAAAAACCACAGAGGAAAGCTATCTGTGACAGACCCAAGTCCCTGTGCTAACCCTTTCAACCACAGCAAGCAAATTGTAAGAAACTGAATGACCAGATCACAAACTCAAACACATAAAGAACACTATCTTGGCTCCAAGCTTGAAGTCTCATGTTGTAGCTTGTGTACACCTTACTGACATTAAAATGCTGACATCTACAAGCATTCCTAATTGTCCTGATAAAATAAAACAACACAAAAATAGTTTTCTTACTCAAGACCTGAAAGAGAGAAGAGAAAGAAGATAAGGGGCAGTAAATACAAAACTCCTTTTGATAGAGTCAGTCTCTTCAGAAGGAAGCACCACAAGACATCCATGAGCCTGATATATTTTGATGTATTTCTATTTGGCTTCTAAAATAAATTCTCTGTTATTCTTGGGGAAGTCCACTTCAGCAGCAGGATATTGTTGAACTTGACGTTTTAAAGCTGAAATGCAGAATCGATACATCTTGATTGCAGTTGTGGGAACAAGGATTAAACGTGCTTATTGCAGTAATTACTATGTGCAACTCATTATAACAATTCCTGCAGGTTTGTTGGGTATCTAGCGGGTGACAGTTATAATCTGCTTAAAAAAATATGTATGTCAACAGCCAAAACCAACAGCTTCCTGAGGAAGCTCAGAAAACTGAATCTTCCTCAGCCAGCCCAGAGCAGAGAATGAAGAGGTCGTTTTCCTCCACACAGCATTTTTCAGCTGGAGCAGTGTATTTCCAACACTGACCAAGACGAATTCCTACATACACCCACCTTTGTCCTCGCCTAGTTAAACTACAGCCACCTGACATTCCAACAGATTCCCTCCAACTGTCTTATCACAAAAGCCTTCAGGTGTCAAAAAAGTCATTTTTTTTTTAAAACAGTTGTACCTTACAATTAGTACAATGCAGACAGAATCCTATTTTCAAACTGGTTTTATCCATTGAAATAAAAGCTTGGCCTTATAGAGTCTTTACACAACATATGCAATGCACCACATCTACTCTACAGAATACCTGAGAGATATTTGAGCTATTTCAAATACTAGGAACGGTCTATTAGAGCAAGCGTACACAAAGAGAAGGGCACTGTCAGGCAGGATAAAGGCAGCAAGCTGCACACTGCTAAAGCTGGCTGGCTGCATGCAGAACTCCGGGATCTCTGTGCCAGACTTTGCCAACAGCCTGTATCATTGATTTTTAATCAATCATCTCTCTTTGCAAGGAGGAAAGACTGTTTCCCTGAATGCAGACATCCGAGCAGCTCAGGGACTGCTGCGAAGAAACAACGTACACCTGACGCTCTTTGGTTATCTCTTTTACACAGCCCTGCTAGGTGGAGGAGAAAACACCCACTAAAGCACTCTCTTGGGAGATCTGTATTAAAACAAATAAATAATTCTCATTCATCACTGAAGCTGAGAATCCAGCCTTTAATCTCGCCTTCTGAGTGTACATTGATGGATGTGACATCAACCACCTGTTTTGGAAACAGAAATATTAACCTTAGTCTCTCAAGCACGTGTACTCAACACCTGGAAGACAAGCAGTGTTCGCTGCTTCCCCCCCATTTCATACACTGCATAGGTCCCAAGCTCTAGTCAAGAGTTCCACTCCCCTCAAACGCTTGTCTATATTCAACAGACCACTTCATGAAAAGCCTGTACTAAAACAGATACTATTATTAAAGATGGTCTTCAAATGACAACGTGCAATCCAAGTTTAATAAAAACGGCATACGGAATTCCCAACACTATATGTTAATAAAAAGAACTTAAATTTTACTTCCATCAGTCTACAAGTACAAAGTCTCTACTACAATAATACATACCTACTGCCTAGACAACAGAAGTCATATTTACATCAGGAATAGCAACCTTGAGAAGAAAAAGTATGACTAAAGTGGGGGTTTTTTTGCTCCTTAATACTAGCTAGGCTGTTCCACCATTCTGCTCAATTCTCCCTATGCTTCCACAGCCCCATGCTACTCCATGACATACTATCTCACTAAACACAATTTCTACTGCTTCCTGCTCTCAAATTCCTAAGATGACTTGCTATATTTTGCACATGTAGATACTGCAATACATCTAAATATGCCTCATCTGCTGTTTTTTCTGATGAATTTTTGTGCAAGACATTTTTGCTCCGACTTCTGAGCACTACTGTCTCCAAACTGAAACCCAAATAAAATAAATGGTTCAGTATTTAACTCATCCCATGTAATACCCAGCTTCTTTGTTAGCATGACTCACTTTGCCAGAATGGCCTCTCAAGTCCAAGCCTCACATATCACAGATAGTTCTCTGATCTCCCACGGTTAGGAAACCTTTTTGTTGCTGCTGCTGCTGCTCAATACAAAACCAAGCAGACCCCCCTTCCCTAATCAATAACAGTATGCAAAAATTTGGAGGGGTTACCGCCTTTTAGTGAAATAATTAACTAGTGGGCTGCAGATCCAGTTAAATCTGAGTGTTTATAGAAATGCTCATGATACAGGCCCAGTGACTATCATTATCCCCCAATGGCAGAGGACTGACACTCAGGAGTAAGAAGGCAAAACAAACCCGAGTGGAAGACTCAAAGGCAGACACATCTCAGATGATCTTAGGTCAAGTTACTCCAGAGGAAGAGTACCACTCAAACACCCTGGCAACAGTATCAGCCAGCAGCTCAGCAAAGCTTACCAGCTTCATGCTTTCTATGGCATGGGAAAATCGTGCTTTAGAATTTGGGATCCTTGTCTGTTCTGCTTCTTTCCATTGTGCTTTCCAGCTGGCAGGGAAATCCTGCAGGATCCCAAATTCCAAAGCTCTAGCAAGCAGCGTTTCAGACCACTACTCCGAGCCAGTGTGCTAGCCAAGGGGAATCAGAATCACAACACAGCAGAAAGGCTAAAAAAAATAAGCCAAGTGGTAGGCCGTGTTTCCCTCCCCCCTGCACATGGTGTTGCCAAAGGTAAGCACAGAGAGCTTGCACTTGGCTTGTGGTTTTAAGTAATTTTTCTACCATACTGACCTAGGTCACTACTGTTAAGACAAAGATCACAAAATCATAGATTTTAATATGCAACTGAAAATATTTACCTTTTTTAATTAGCTATCAACTTCTGCTCAGATTTGAATTTTTTCAAATAATTTCAAACCCAAGATCTTCAACAGTCAGTAGTATTTTAATTCTTTAAATCTCAGGATGCAACTTGAACAGCACTTCTTTTAGCACAAGTAAGTGCTTAAGCAGCACACGCTGCCCTCCTAGTACATCCTCAAAAACACCCCTCGCCTTCAGACTGCAGTCTGAAGTTAACACTTAGGGATGTGGTCAGTTCTACCTGTATCAGTTCACCTCAGCTCCCCAGACAGCAGCTGCCAGTGATATGGGTTATAAGCCAGCCCTGTTAACACAGAAGGTCCAACTACAACCTCCCACCGAAGTAAAATAAGCTCTGTTGAAGTATACCAGCGAAGCTTAGGATGTGGACACGGCCGTGACCAGTTTCACAGCAACTGACACGACTTAGAATGGTAAATTCTAATGAGGTAGTAGCTGCTTGGGTAGTTGTTTTAAGGCCATGGGGGTGGTCAACTGGTGCTGCAGCCTGCCCAGGAAGGCTGTGGAATTCCCATCTTTGGAGGTGTTCAAGACGCAACTGGAAAAGATCCTGAGCAAACTGCTGTAGTAGACCCTTCTTTGAGCATAGCACTGGACCAATGATCTCCAAAGCTCTCTTCTGACTTCCCTGTTCTGCAATTCTTCTACAAACTAGATTTAGTGAGAAATGCTTTGAGCAGAGGGTTGGACTAGCTGATCTCTCCAGTCCCTTCCAACTTTAATTGCTCTGTGATTTTAAGTCACATTTCCAGCACATTTCTGAAATCAAATCCAATCATCCACCTGCAGCCACAGCCTCCCTCTCTGCTATTCCATGCAGCTCAGCGTTACCGTTTTTATCACTCAGTTAAGAACATTAGTTGGAGTTCTTCCAGTTGGTTGGGGCTTCCCCCCCCCCCCTTGGAGGAGGAGAAGATCACAGTATCAGTATCACATAAATGTAATGCAGTATGACTTTTCTTTTATGTAAGGAACCTAAATCACACTTATGTACCAGACTATTGCTTTTTAATTAAACAATTCAAAGCCAAAAATGCACATGCATATAAGACATAGCCACCAAAAGATTACCAACTTGAATTTAGGTATCAGAGCAGCACTCCAAGCATTCAAGCACCTCACGTTAAGCCAGAACACCTCTTACGTCGCTTCTCACCCAGAAAAATCACAAGTTCCCAAGTACAGCACCGCATCAGTTTTCCATGCTGGACTCTGAAGAGCTGCTGAACAAGATGCTCAGGATAGGCAACAGTATCCCACCAAAACAGAGCAAGGGTGGCTTTCCCAGGATACTACTCAAGGCTTTCAAATGCATCAGTCAGACCCAATACACATTTAAGAGCCCTACCCTACAGTTCAAGTTCGAGGTAGAATTCTGGCCTTGCCATCTTCCAGCTTGCCAATAGAGCACAACACATAGGTTAATCTCTCTAAAATGTTTAATGGTTTTGTTCTTTAAAGTCCACACAGCCACAGTCAAACCAATACATTTTATGCTTAATTTACCCAACTCTTTGAAAGAAGGATCTGAAATGCAGGTGCTCCAAACACACTGCCTTTCGCCTGGTAGGAGCTGACAGCTACTTTTGTAGTTGCAGAACTTCAGAGATTTTTTTCCTCCAATTATGAAGAAATTCATCACATGCAGTTACGTTTGGGGTTTTTTTTGTGGTTTGTTGTTTTTTGGTTTTGTGGTTTTAATGGTCGTTGGGGGGGAGGGGGGGGGGTGTCCTTCATTTTATAATTCCAAAATTTCTCCCTCTGAATCTCAAGCAATCATTCTTAGTAATACATTTTGGGTTAAGTCTCCTTCCCTACCCTGAAAAACTACACACACAGAGGGAATTTCTCCCCACCCCCAACCTGAGCAACTGTCAGTTAAGAGAGATTGACTTTTAGCAGTGACATGGCTGCTAGTGTTCTGCAGATGCTCATTACAGCTCTACACTCACATGAACTTTATACATTCAGGGGAAGGAAGTTAGAAAACAAGGATACAGAAATGCAGGAGTTGAAAGAGGAGAAGGGAGAGTGTTTAATATTAGAGCTCTTGGGTTAGAAAGTTGTTAGTGGCTTTGGAGTAAGGAGTCAATGGTAACAATTAGTTCACTTAAGAAGCACCTCACAGGGAACACAAGAGGTTTTTAGTTTGGTTGGCTTGTGCTTTTTTTTTTCCTTCCTCCTTAAAGTGCAGTGCTTTTAAGTTGGGGGGAAGAAAAAAGTACAAGGCAGCCATGGGAGAGAAAGAAGGAGAATGAAAGCAGCATTACAATACCCTGCTGAGCAGAGGCAGGCCTGAGATTCAGATGGGAGGACAAGGTAACCAACACTACAGTAGTGATTAATGTTAATGTGTCTCCAAGGCTGATTCAGCTATCAGTAAGGAAAACATTCCTGAACTTTCTTATCAGGCAAGCATGGGAAGTGAAAAATGCATCATTTTTCCTCATCAAAAAAAGACTATCCCTATCCTATTAACGATGCCTAATTCTGTATTACACTTCACCATGAAATTGAGTACTTGTTTACCTAGCTTTCCAAAACACATACCTCGAAGAAGGGGAAGAGGCCCCTGTTTAAGCAAGCACAATCTAGTACACTTTGACACTTCAAAACTATTGTCTCTCCATCTTCCTATCTATACACACAACATGAGCATGCTCAAGGATTTTCTTCCTGAGGGGAAAAAAAAACAACCAACAAACGCTTCCTTTCTAAAGATAAAACATCAACTAAGTGATAAAGAAAAAAAATAAATAAAAATCAGCATGCTGTAATTGTCCTTACATCCAATTACAAAACTGAACAGTATAGCACAGACAGAACTCAGAAATCAGGTAACATTAAGAAGCTGAAGATGTAGAATTAAAATTAAAAAACCACAACAAAACCAAACCATATTAAGAAATTAGTCAATACTACCACTGTTGAAACTCTGAACAATATAGTGCAGGAGAAGAGATGAGACCAGTGTGCTTTCCTCTTTTATACCAAGCTGTTACACAGCATTCAGTAGCCTGCAGACCTACAGACCCAACTCCCACACTCCAAGAAGCACGTTCCTACAGCTCAGTTAACCACTTCATTTTCACGTTTAATGTCTAAGCAATATAAATGGATGAAAATTACCCACTACTACTAAGAAAAACTGAAGCGACTGCAAAAGTTCAGTTTCAAGAGTGGTGGAAAGGGACAAAGGAGGTCAAAGAAAAAAAGGTTTCTTCCAGTAACTGTGAACCAAC
Organism: Actenoides hombroni; assembly: GCA_024336885.1. Lineage (NCBI taxonomy): Eukaryota > Metazoa > Chordata > Aves > Coraciiformes > Alcedinidae > Actenoides > Actenoides hombroni. The sequence continues at coordinate 8,740,072 of WUAM01000119.1, forward strand.
CGAGCAGGTGCCAACAGCACTGCAGAAGCAAGGCTTAACACGCAGAGGATTTAAAGCAAACCTTCCTGCAGAATCGTTAAAACAGCACCTTCGGGTTGCTGCTTCACAATGCAAAGGGTTAAGGAGCAGCAAAAGCCTGACCTTCAGGCTACTTTCCTCCTCAGGGCAGAATATCTCCTTTACTTGCAAAGCTGGTCTGAACTGAATCAAGGAAGCAGTCTGGGGATGGCTTTCTTCAGGTGGAAAAGGAGCAGGCAAGAAGAGATGCTAACAAAAATACAAACCTCTTCTGGCAGGTTATTGACTATGAATGTAGAAACATCAGCCATATAAACAACACACAGGCCATAACTTTCACTTTCACAGCCCTAGCTGCTTTAGTGGGTAACAAACAATTGTTATTCACATCCAGGTAGAGTTTTGTTGGGTTTTTTTTTAAAAACCAAACAATCCTGGCCATGCCATTAGATATTAGAAAGATATGGAAGCTTCTTTTCAGAAGGCAAAAGGAGATTTATTATTATCCAAGGCTTGTAAACATGTTTTATGGAAAACACATGCATATCTTTGTACATTCCAATTTATTATCCTTTTCCTAAGTGATCTGCTTCCTTCTCCTCAGGACCCATGGCCACTGACCAGCACAAGAGAAAGAAACAGCAGCACCATAAGAATCAGCAAGACATTTCCACATTTTTCTTTCCCTTCCCTTAAAAAGACATACAGCAGCAACAGGGATGCCCCCACCATCCAAAACAAGCCCAAACCATCTTTTTACTCCCATAACAACCCATCTTCTTAAAAAACAGCAATGAAATCAACTCCATTGGGAAGCCAAGACTGAACAAGAGGCAATAAAAGCAGGCCTGAGATACCACCCAACACCAACAGCTGCCCTGATCACAATCCTCCTCTTCAGTAGCTGCAGCAATCCCACCGTTGCCCTTCGCTTAACAGTGGTTCACAGCCTTTTCCCATTTACAGACCTCTTATGGTAAGCTGGATGCAATTCATCATATATTGAACTTAAGCTAAGAAAAACAAGCTTTTTTTAAAACAGTGTGTTGTGGGTTTTATGGGTTTCAATTTTCTCTTTCATAGACTGTATCCCTAACCCCACTCCAAGTAGCTATGAATTCCCATGAACCCCAGGCTGAAGAATTACCCTAGCCATTGCTCAGCAAGCCAGGAGACAATGGCCAGTCCCCTTTCCTTCTGTAAGCCAGTGTAAGAGAGAGACTGGCTACAGTCTCTAGAAATAAAAAATGACAGAGTAATTACTGGACAAGAGGCTTTTCACAAGCTTCAAATTAAACTCTGTAGGTATTCAGATTTACATAACTATAGGATTTATTTTTTTTTTCCCCTGTTTCCACGTCAAAGCAAGGGAATTAACTAGCATGCTCCAGAGAATTAACTGTTGACAGATCAGAACTTCCTAGCAGCGTGTTGCTTTTCTGCACACAAAGCAAAACAGCACAGCACACTTCAAACCCAATAAGATGCCTTCTTCTTATGAAGAGCCATTTGGTAGACTTTCAATTATTCTGACCATAAGAGGTGAACTAACACTGAATTTTACATAAAACTTAGTATGCAAATTTAGAAAGCTTTGTAAGGATTCCCCAAAATTACAATCTTTCAGATCAAATCACATCCAGACCTTTCTTCCGCAGTTTAAACGTCACATTCTACTTCCCTAATTGTATATTTGAAGTGATTTAAAAAAAGCAAAAGCACAGTTCCAAAGGCAAAAAGCCACATCCAGGAAGCCAAAGGTTAACCTCAAAAAATGGTCACAAAGCTACTTCTGCATTTACATCAACAAGTAAAGGAGTTATGTAGAACAAACTGCCTATAACATCATTGTAACACTGAACTCGTCTTCCCTCATTTTCAAGTATATCAAGGATACAGAACTCTATTCCTGACCAAAACTGCATCGTGTCCATTCACCACCACTCTAGAATGCACATTCCCCAGGAGGCAAAAAAGTCCCATGTGAGCAGAACAGATCAAGGGTATCTGAAAACATGCAGTGAGCTTCAACCAGAGCTGCATCTCCTGGAATCATATTTAAAAACAGAGACTTTGCAAACCCAAAGCCCTTAAAAAAGGGGCAAACGTCTCCCTTTTTGAAAGTTGTTCCCATTGTACTTCAAGTTAAAAACTGCAAGAATCCAAACTCTAACTTGACATTCCGGTTTGCAAAGTGCAAACTCACTCCAGTTGCCACAACCTTTACCTCTCTGCTTTTTCCCTCCCTCCAGCACTCCCTGCGGTACAGAAAGGAACTCCACGGAGCTTCTACTTTCTGAGTGCAATATAGTCTAACAAAGTAACAAAAGGTTACAGATCAGGGGGAATTACCAGCGTAGAAACTTAAGTCTTTGCCAATCTGTTATCTTGTCTCTTAGTTTCACATTCTGAAGTGAGTTAAGGGTTTAATGGACATAAGAGGACAAATTCACTTGAAGAGTGACAGAGCTTAAAAGGAACCAAGGAAGAGAGATAACAGAAAATCCCGTTTAGCTGCCATTTTTCACTTCACTAAGTATCAGCTCCCATCTGTTCCACCACAGGAAAAAACCAAACCCAAACAAAAAAAAACAAAACCACAAACCCAAACAACCAACCACCCCGCAATCAACAGCGGAAGAGCTTCCACACTCCTGCCCTACTGGAGCCAGTTCCTGGACTCCAAGGGGAAAGTACACATCAAAATATAATGTCTTTTCATTCCACAGCTAAAATTCAGTTCTTTCAAGAGCAGAACTTCACTCCATTGTGGGTGTTTATTTGTACCACACTCGTACTCTTGGACACCAGCAGCCCAAACACCAGGTGTGTTACTGGTATCTGCAAGTCAAGGACACAGAAGTTCATTCTTCTGACAAGATACGGTCTCTTCTGCAGGCCTCCACCAAATCAGCAACGTAGGCTTAGGATTGCTGCATGACCTGACTTTTTTCTACTTTTTTTTAAAGACCTTTGCTGTTAACAGGCTACAGAAAAAATGTACTTAAACCCTCTTTTTCCATTCCACCTCTGCTTTACATCTCGCAACTATACAGCAAACTAAGGATGTATTTTAGCTGCCCAATCCTGACAAATCCATGAAGTTTCCATGAGCATGTTCCATCAGCTCGCACCTATCACCAATTTTCTTGACAGTGCACTGTCAATTTAGGAGTCAGTGCTCCCAAGCCATATTTACTCTCACAATAATCCAACACAACACATGCATTATCCTATCAATAGTTCAGATCATTCACGCACATACTTAACTACTGAGACACGGGCATTGCAACACTTCAACCAAGTGCAGTTTCTGTAGGGTTTAACTTCTTCCTCCAAACTGAGGCAAGACTGTTGCAAAGCATTAGGTACACGATCGCTTAATACCATTACTTCAAATCATCTACAGTTCCACATACCTACATAGTGTATATATATATACACACATCATTGCATCAGTGTAACTAAACACAAACATCAGTATTCTGTTGAAATACTTGTCAAAAGCAGTATTTTAGAAACTCACTTCCATTTTCTTTGGTTTTAGGCTACAATACAATCACATTTTCAATATTATTTTTTTTCCTCCTGCTACTAGAGCTGGGTACACACTTTTTCCAAGATGAAATCTGAGCTTCTCATGTAAGCAAGCGATAAGCATCAAAACACACAGAATAGTATCTGAAGGTTGCACTTGGAAGTCAGCCTAAAAAGTCTGATACAACAGTACAGCTGACTGAATTACAAAGCATTTATGCTTTTTAGTGGTCTTGCTTTGCATCTGTTCCATAAAACACCAAAAAAAAAGAGTCTATTCCAGCACAAATTAAAAGAACATTTACCATAAGGCAGTTGTATCAATCCAAGGAAAAAAGCATCCAACATGAGCAAAAATAATACTCTGAATTACATGAATTTCAGTTACCTTCATAGACTTTTTTCAAAATTGAGGAAAAAAAGAGAATATGCACACCCTACAAGCACTCATCAGAAAAACAAACAAAAACCCCACAACAAATTACTGAGGTATGAAAGAAAGCTACAAAATACAGGTAGCCACTTGACACCCATGAAGAAAGCCTGACAAGGCTAAATCTAGACCTATCAGCATCCTAAGTAACACTGAAAGCTTTCTGTTGGCAGGCTGAACAGCAAGAGAATGTCATGGCATTTGCAGGAGAGTGGTCATTGCAGTTCAGCTCCTGGTGGTCTCCCTATCTGTACAGGCCTGAAAGAGCTCCCTTCATTTTCAGCCTATGCAGCTATCACCGTGAGTACCCAATACGGCCACATCACTGAAATAACTTTCTGCAGCAGTCAGTTTGATACCTTTTATCAACACATAAGCAAAAAGAACTAATAATGCTCAATTATGCTGTTCTGATTTTGTACAGATAAGACACATCAAGTGAAGAATCCCAAACTAATCACTAAAGACGTGTCCATAAAATAATAGTGGATGTCATTGTTTCAACTCAGCTCTGAAATAAGAATCAGCTGTGCTGTAAGTAACACAAGTAGAGATGCTACATGCTTCGGAGACAGACTTAGGAGAGGCTGCTCTTCCTCCCTAGGTAATCATCATTCCATAGAGAATAACCCTTGATTGCTAGCCAAGCTATGGTGAAGATGATGACAGGCACACAGAGTATTCCAGAAGAGGAACTCTGAAAACAAAGACTAAAAATAAAAGTCTATACATAACTACTCAGACACGATGCCAGTCAAACCCACCTCTTCACAAGTATTTCCCATCTGTATTTAATGGGCAGATGTCTTTTTATTTTACTCAGCACATTTTTTGAAAATGAAAAAAGCATGAATGCCATTCTAGCTGTTTACCCAACCAGCTGGAGAAGAAACTGGATAAGCTCTTGGTTAACAGCTGAAATGCCTGTATAATTTTGGCCAATGATCTGTTTATCCTGGGTTACAGCTACAGTTCATTCAAAAACTTATCAAGTTACAGGTCGACAACAACCAGATGCTGGGAGTGGCAGGGGAAAGAAGGAAGCAACTGAATCACCTACAAAATCAGCTAGTTTTTTGGTTGGTTTTTTGTTGTTTTGTTTTTTTTAAAGGAACATCTTTCCTAAATGAGTAAGGAACCTCAAGAATTTAGCTTCAGTACACCAGACAAACCATTTGATGAGTCAGTTAAATGGAAAATAGTATCAGAAAGCCATGGTTTGCAGAGAAAGCATTTAATCCACAGTATTTTTTGGAAAAAAATCCTGAAGACCAAATAGGTGAGGATCGAACACAAGAGTGGCAAAGTTGGTCGAAAGATGAGGAATTACACAGCACTTCCTGAATGACAGTTGTAATACACTCTTTTTTTCAGAGAAAAAACAGGACTGAGAAAGCAAAGCAAGCTCACTGTAGAGTGCTTTCAAAGCCAGGCTGAGTTAATACTCATACCTTCCATCATGCAAGTTCTAGTAATTTATACGTGAAAAATTCAGTGCAGCGACAATAGTATCTAAATTTGTACTTCTTATACCAAGGTATTGATTTAGCTGCATCTCTTCCACTCATTTTTGTAGGGTGACCTTCAGAAGGAATTCCTTTTGAAATGTAATCCTCTAAAAGACACTGTAATATAATCAACAGGTGCAGTAATGCATCTTTTGCCTCACTATGTCATTTAAATCAAGCCAGATTAACAAATGTTGAACCAAGCGAGAGAAAAATACTTTTCTTCTGTGGAAGTTAAGCTGCAACAAGAAAATCTGAATATATATGAAGAATAAGCTTTTTTACCCTACTCATCACTACAAAGAATACAGCCTTTTTTCACCCTGAAGAGGAGGAAAATACTCACCATGGAATTACACCATTCTGTTAGTTTCCTGCTGTAATCTCATTACTTGTTCTATTCATTGCATTGATAGAGCTGGAAAAATATTCTTCACAACTTCAAATGTTTATTTTAGTGCACTGCCACTATATACTGTCTAGCCAAACAGTAATAGCAATTTTAAATACACCAGCTGCTTATCCCTGAATATGCACTACTGCTTCAAGAACTTTTAGGCACAGGTTGTGCAGTTACTGAAAATGCAGTCAACACAGCCAAAGGTTAAACTGTGAATTGATAAACTTTGCCACGCTTCTTATTGTACAGGCTTACTAGGATTAAACATCCACTTTCTGCAAATATCCAGTGCCTTATTTTCAGTAAGAATATGGATTCTCTGTAAGTGTCTTTGGAAAGCAAAAACCAGTTTATCCTTGTAACATTTTAGTCAGGCCACTGGAATTAAAGTTTTTTATACTTTTGGACTTTTTTCCTCTTCCTATGATCCTTTCAAGTCCAGTGCTACCTGATCTAACAACTGTTAATAAAATTAAATAAAAGTAGATATTAAGCAAAAAAATCAATGCAGTTTAACTTTTATCCATGTTCTCATCCTGCTTCTATACCAGGCACTAGCATTACAGTTAGAATGTACAATGCCCATTAAGCATCACATACTCAAAAAGAAACATTTACTTATTGTCTTCTTCCTATTCTTGGTACCAATTTAAGAAAACTTATTATTCAAACTGCTATACAATGTATGCTACATTTCAGGAAACTCCTTTTCACTGTATTGGTCATCATCAATAAAGGACCATTGTTTGTTTTTAATCCCTCCCCACCCTGCTTTGCCCAGTCACACACACTCTTTCTCCCCCATAATCCCCCCACTCTTTAAAGCCACCACAGCACCTTTTCAAGGCTGCTTGTTTGTAGCAGTTCCCAATGAACCACACAAACCACATCTCTCTCACACACACAACTATTTCTGAAGTTAAAATTAAACACGAATATTATTTAAACGGAGACAAGCCAACAATTGGGCTCAGATAAGAACTGTGGCATAGTCAGCAGGGAAGAAGTGTTGTTATAGAAAATGGGGCTAAAAGCATGGAATGAGAGCCAGCTTTGTTCGCAGTCAGTAGCCTAAGTGCCTATCAGTCAGCAAAAGCATTTTTAAAACAGCTGCATCAAAGCTTTCTGCAAGTTAGTCAGCATGTGACAGGCCAGCACATTACAACAGTGCCACAGCAATCTCTGCATAATAGGAGTGCTCAGAGTGACCTGAAAGGTCAGTGTTTTCAAGCATTCCAGTAATCTGTAAATTGCCTTGGCTTATCGCTTGGAAGCAACATAATTACATTGCTTGAAGGGCTAGGACAGTAAAGACAGCTTTTAGGTATTACGTTTTGGTCAGCTACATACTAACCTTTATGCTGTAAGTATATCCAAGAAATACAGACTAACATACAAATAAAAAAATAGGAACATGAAAAACATAGAAAAAATCTGCTTTTCTGATAGAGGGAAAACTACTAAGCTTTGTAACACTGTCTATAGTGTTTTATAAAGTATAAATATCTTTGAGAGGGGTTAATTTCTCTAACAAGTGTTCCAAAACGTTTTATTTTCTATAAAACTGAAACTGAGTAAATTAAAAGGTCCTGTTCCAGAAGTTAAAATGTGGAGCAAGCAAAATCTATTTTTATCTTTCATGTCCGGTTTGATTTGAAAAATGGTATTTTCTGTAAGAGAAAAGGGAAAATAAAATTTTTAAAAACTCTTCCTGTCATACAAACATCCAAAGCATTTACTGATGGCAACGTAAGGCCAGCCACGGAGTTTATTCCAAGACTGTTCTAGAAATAGCCAAACAGGATACCTCCGTTTCTCAGCCTCACAAGATGCAAAACTGTGTAGTTAGCTGTCAACAGCCTAACAAGGTTGTAGTAAGATTTAAACTATTTCAACTATTCGATTCGTGTGCTTCTCTGCTGTGGCCCAGCACAGAGCACACCAATCTGAGCCCAGGGATCTGCTTGCAGCTCACCACACACTTCACCTCTCCTTGTGCTGCACAGGCACCCACTCTCTGCTTACTTTACCACTCACCAATTTATTTCCACTACTTCACTCCAGGTGACTTTCCAGCATTCTTCATTCACACAAAGGGAATAAAATGATGACAAAGAACACTGTAAAATTTGTCTCCATTTTAATTCAATCACACAGAAGTGAAAAAGCCCACACAACATCTCTCTGACTACTTGCTTTTGTTTAAAATGTTTTTATTATCAGTAATTACTCGAGGCACATTTGGTTGGTTTGGTTTTGGGGGTTGGGGTTTTTTTTGGTTAAATGGATACAGTCAGTGTAAACAGAAGCTCAGGCTGGTGAAAATCTATCCCGCAGAAATACCACATTCAGGTTGAAAAGGCATCTCCTGCTTGTCTGCATTTTAAATGAACATGCTAGCACAACGTGAAGTACAGGAGAGAAATTTCGCATTGCTGTCAACCAAACTGAGTTTATAACCAAAAAGACAGTACCGGCATTATTAATAATCAAACCAATTTCAAAGGTCTTCTCATAATCCTGGAAGGAATTCAAAACAAACAAAAAACAAACAACCACCACCACCAAAATCACCACCACACAACAGACCCCAAACAAAGAGCAACTTCACTGGTCATTCTGCAGAAGCAACAGTCTCAGCAACTCTCTCAGCCACTGGCTCCTTACTATTGTTTACACATCTCCCCCAGATAAAGAGGTGTTTACTGATAGCAGATAAATGCAACAAGGAAACGTTTTAAATTACCACTGGTTTATTCCAAGTGAATCACCTGAGTTTATATACCCTTCAAAGGCAAAGAGAATTCTTCACAACTAAGAATCCAACCATACGTTGAATGTGTATTTCAACTTCCAACCCCTAAATTCCTCTCAAGAGAATGGGCAGCTATGAAATCAGACAAAAACTGAAAAATTTCATTTGAAACAAGGCACATATTTATTACATAATCCAGTGTTTCAGATGACAAATTTCACTGGAAAAACTCACACTCCATAAAGAGCGGGAATTCCCAGGAACAAGGAGCAGACCCGCAGAGAAACTGTGTCTAGTGCACGACTGGAGAGATGTTTCTTGGAACACTGAGTCCCCTCCCTCCCCAAGGGGAGCTGCAATCTGCCTTGGCTAGACGGCTAGTTCCTCACTTCTCTTCTTGGTGTGAGGGGGAACTGACATTCCCCATATCAGGGGGGCAGAAACCCCAGGACACTTGAGAAAGCTGACAGATACGGACTAAGAAAAATCATACTCTTACCATTCAAAATAGTGCCAGTATCCACAGAGCATTTGGGAGGAGGGAGGGGTAGCACCTTAAGAGTGCTGGAGTAGCAGCTGGGCGAGAGAGGCATACTGGGTATTCCTCAACTGCCCCCTTCCTTCAACAGACTGCTCCCTGGAAGAAGACTTTCCTTAGAATAGAACAGGACAGGAAAGTTTTCCATTTCACGGGAATTGTTAGCACCTTCGGAACCAATTCAAGCTATCACTCTTGGCACAACTGGAAACATTTAGGCCAGCATCTCCTCTCCCTGGAAAAGGAGTATTATTCTCAGAGAGGTGAGCTCCTTGGGGTACCTCACCAGCAAACTGGGTACCTCACCTGCAATTCAGACCCTATCCACATGAACAGTTAAGCCAGTAAAATCAAAGACTTTCAGATTACACCCCATTTGTTGGCTACATACCCAAAACTGACTGAAGTATAGACATGCACTTAAGAAGAGTAGCTTGCCAAATTATCCTCATACCCAAGATTCTGTCCTTTCCCAGTTATCTGGTAATATGTTCAGATAACTACTACAACTGAATAGGAATGCCCACATTAGTGCGCGTGTTGATGGCCAGTATTTCCAAACGCAGAACAAGAAAGGATAATCAGTAGGTGTATTTTCAGCATGCTTTCTTTACAGCTTTTGATTATTTCTCATCCAAAGTTTGCATTCTTACAGGATTTCAAACATTTCCAGCTTGCTCTGCAAGGTGGTGTTATTGAGCATTAGTGTATAGAATCTTGGCATAATTCAAACTGGCCTTTATTTGGCTTCAGCATTTAAAAGAGCTTCTATGATTTTCTTCTCCTCTTCCTACTGGCTTCAGCTCTCTCTTACAGAAAGCAGAAATAAGCTACAAGAAACAACAGACCTGCAACTTGAGCAAAAACACCTACATTTTTATTATGGCACTTTCAGAGGTGATCTCTGCTACTATAATTGGGTTTTTTACATAGTAATCTTTAAATACAACTATGAAGTTAGTCTTGATGAGACAGTTCTGTGAATAAGGCTTAGTCATACAACATAACATTTCACAACAATCATCTGGAGTCCAGACACCTCAGCTTTTGTGCTGAGGTTTTTTTTTCTTTGGTTAGAAGGGCAGAGGCAAGAAGGTACAAGAAGAATAGGTAGTTGACTCAGGGTTAAACACTGTCTGCTTCCCTTTGGCTCCCTCCTTCCTTTCATTCTCTTCTCCCTCACACATCACCTAGTGCTTGCCTCCACAACCATTTTCTTTCTGTAGTTCCTTTCCTCCCATCATAGTTCCCACTCCCAGCTTAGCCAACAGAAGCTTGCACCATTTGAGAAACCAGATGCCTGCCTTTCATTTAGAAGATGATGGATTTCAAACAACTGAAAGTAAAACACAGACCTAGCCATTCCAGCTTCCCTCTCAATTCTTCGGGACAACACTGTCTTGCAGTAGCCTAGAGCAGGTCTGGCCTTTATTAATTTCTGAGCCCTCCTTGATTGTAAAGGCTAACTTTGTGTGATGCACTCTTGGCAACACTCTGAAGGAGAACGTGCTGATGCAGACATTTTCAGATTCAGGGACTTCTAAGAAATACTGCATGGCAAAGACAACATTACACCAAGACACATCCTATCAGAAGTGGGAGGTTATAGGGAACGGATGATGACAACTTTGCAGCGATACAGTGCCATTCACTCCAGAAGTTAACAGTGCATAGGTTTATACTATATTTGCATATGATTTGCAGGTCTACTGTTAACGGCAACATTAAAAAAACCCTTAAAATTCTGATAATGCTAGTAGTATATGGTCAAGAAGCTTCCCACTGCCCCCAAGACAATGACATCTCATGGTCCACTTGCCACCTTACAGATAAGTGATACTTACTGGTACTACTGCAGCTAAGAAATGTAAAGTGTCAGCAGCTGCAACATGAATATAATTCAGAGCTGCATACTGACAGGGTATTCAAACAATTTTATTAGTTGGGGGAGCTATTTGAAACTCAGGTGTTTCCTGGGCAGCTCTAGGAGGCATTTACCATCGAAGTACCAACAAGGAATAAACTGCATGAGCAAGACTGGAAAAGAGAGCTGGCACAGTAGAGTGTGTCCACAGCACCGCATTCGATGCGGATGAAGTGGTTTTGGGTTAAGCCACGAACGTGCTTTTTGTAAAGCTGTAGCCCCTTCTCGTGCTCGCCAGCTAAAGGCTCCCTGTTTTAAGAGCATTAATCCCGTCTACATTATCCATAGGGGGTAAAACTCAAACAAAATGCAAGTCCATTTAGTTCTCTCATACAAGATTACCCTCCAGGAATTTCCCCTCCTGCATAGCCGGGTTATTAACAGAGGGGTTTATCCTGTATGCGATGGCCAATCACTTTGCACAACTTCATTTCAATTTTGAAGGAAACACAAGTCCTTTTGTCAGAAAGCCATACCTTCAAGATCTTAATATCCACTGGAAATGCTACTTCAGGGAGCCCAGATTTATAAGAGAAGCCCATCCCTTTTCCAGCTAACTAATGGAAAACTACCCCACGTGGAGATGTTCATGGGCAAAGAGTGCTTTTTCCAAACAACACGTAGGAACCCTGCTGAGGAGAGCGAGACAAATGTTTTAACCCAGCATCCCGTGCCGAGAGGGTTAACGTGAGCTGGCTTTCTTCCAGATTGAGTTCTGGAGAAGCCAGCCATCTAAAACCAACACGAATTACAGATTTATTATGAGTCTTGGAATTTGTTCAGATAAACAATGCTTGGCATGCTTAACCCCAGGTACTACGCCGATCCCATGTTAGTAACAACTGACTAATTATTTGATTCCACGTTGTCAAGTAGCACCCTTTAAAGTTAATTCTCTCAGAGTTCTACAGTTACAGTAGTTCCAGTTGTTACTTTCTATTAGAAACACTGAACCTTTAAAAGCCATAATTTAAGTCCATTACTTTTTCAATGAAGCTGAACAACTGCGGAAACATTCCCCCGCTTTTCTTAACAATTTAAAATGGGTTAGATCATTTCATAGCAACGCGTGCCAGATCAGTCCTTTTGGTAACTCGCGTCACCACTGCTTGCAATTCAATTAATACAAAAACTGACATCACTGATCAAATTTCACAGTCTGTCCTGTTTCATTAGGTTACTGCTTCTAGTTATAATTTAAGGCTATTTCCCTTGAATTAACTTCACTTAAAAAAACTGAGCCACATCTCAGCAACAAGCTGCTTCTTCATAACTCCTGTATTATCCAGCTTCATAATGAACATAACCAAGTCATTAAAGCAACAGCAACACCGCTGTAGGAGCTGTGGTCCACAGAAAGATAATCAACACGGTTTGCAGGAAAGGGTAGCGGATGTTCTTCCAGCCAGAGCAACTCTTCTTAAAGAGCTACATCCAAAAGCGTGACTGTATGATCTGAAGTCTATTACCAAGCCTAAAAGACACCATCACCCTCTTTATGCAGCTTCCTTATTCTATGCCCCATCCAGATACATTGTAAGAAACAGTCACCCACCTAGAGCATGAAGAGCTGAAACAGGGCCATTTAGTATTTACAAGAAAAAGTTAAAGCCAGCTAAATAAATAGGGACCTTTCTGTTCAAATGACTGCAGACCCACTGGGGCAGAAGGGAAGACACCGTTACTGGACCCCGTTCAAACTGGGCAAGGAACAGCCTATACAATCCCACAGGATCACGAGTTGAAAACTTAATACCTGCCTGATTGAGGAAGGGTGGGGAGATTTTTGTCATGAAGTTCCTAAGAACGAACTCAAATGTAAAGTGCAGTGGTAAGGAAGACAGAAGACTGCTCTTCAGTGCAGTACTTCCCGGGAAAAGTCTTGGAGCTACAAATCAAAGAAACTGCCTACATTTGCTCGATGGCTATTTTTAGCATATCAGTACTTTGCATATGTGGGGGCGGGGAGACAAAAAAACCCACAAACCAAAAAAATCCTATCAGAGCAGTACCAAGTTCTGTTACTTGCTTCCTCTGCTGTGGAAAACCTTATGATGACTTGTGACAGCCAAAGAGGGTCGCAATACTCTTGTTTGCTTCTCATAAGAACTTCTCCAATGCAACGCTCCCTACTGCTATCATCTTACTGAATTTAGGCTGCCCTCCCCCACCACAAAAGGGCAGAACATCTGTTTATAATGGATTAGGAAACACGAATCCTATTAGAGATTACCAAATACCCTTGAGAAAATAAGTACTATTTTAACAAAGCCAATATTTAAATTTTTAGCACCTAGAATATATTTATTTTTTCCAAGCACCTAAATAAATCCCGACACATAAAGGCAGGAAATGACTCTGAAGAGCTACTGCAGATCCTACACAGTCAGGAATAACAAACGTGACCAGAGCACCCAGTCCTGCACACACTGGGGCAGTTCACCAACCCTGCAGCAGCCCATCTACAGAGCTCAAACAGCCCACAAGGCTTGTGGCTTAAGGAGTTATCTAAGGATATACCACAGCAGGAAAATCCCATGGATAACCAAAGCAAACACCACCGTCCCTGGACAAGTCACCATACCTGCGGCCTCAGCAGGATCCCAGGGACCCACGCTGGCCCTTACAGCATCCAGATGAACATGTTCCTCCATTTTCTCAGATGCTTCACCGAGGCACATCACAGCCCCTTGAAACAAGGGCACCCCTGCTACTTATGCGTCGGGCACATCTTTGACTAATGCGTACCCAAAATAGCATAATTGTAAGACAAGACAATGTTTTCCTTTCGGGACTTTTTGGACGCAGCACAAATACACTGCACAGAATTATGGAATTCATTTTCAGAATTCCCTCCGGCTGTTTGCTTAGTCAGTACATTCAGTGAAGAAGTCATTAGCAATATAGTTGCCTCAGAAACACTGAGCATATTCTGATAGTAATCTTTGCTGCATTTATACTACGATAGCCAGGAAAAATTTGGGAGATATAAATGACCAATGTCTTTCTTAACCAGAGGGTAGCTGGCTGTACAGATTACGTAACTTCAGACATCCTATATAAACTTTGCTTCAAATACTACCTCTTAAATAGACACTTAGAACTTGACAGTGTTAATAAACCAAATATCGAGACTATTAATTCCAACAGACAAACATACGGTTTTACTCTCCCCACAATGTGACTGCAAACCGATTTCCCTCCTGACAGACACAAGACATCACCTCTCCTCCAGTCACAGAGGATAGGAGAGCAAAGGAGAAGAGATGCTCCTATTTCACACAGCAAGCTTATTGGCATGGCCTGTAACACGATGGGTGAACCGCTGGGTCCTTACTCCGAACATCGCCGACTTCCACGGGAAGGTTTTGAATGAGTGCTTTAACCCAAGCTCAACAATAATTTGCATAGCATTTCAAGTAATAAACCCAAAGTATTTAGCACAATTCACAGCTTGAATTGTTCACTAGTTAACAGTTCTGTTCAACTTAGTATCAAACACTGAGGACTTATTTTCATGAGTCCTCGTAACAGAAAACTTGAAACACGATTGTACATTGTCGTGTCAATGCGGACATATAGTCAAGGCTCATAACCACTCCACTTCAAGCAGCAATTCAAAGCACCGTATTTTGAGTTTTTTTCCTTTTTCTTCGACAGAAGCCAAACATCTACTCTCACAGTAAACGAGCAGTAGTACAACGTGCGCATTAAAATACCTATAACGCGCAATAGCCCATTTCTAGATGTTTTCCTTGCAGCAAAGATTAGCTAGCCGATCACTGATAAGCTCTTACTGATTTTCCACTCTATGAAGGTGGAACCAGCTCCCAGGCATCGTCAGATTTCAAGCTCTGTTTACATTATTCTTGCTGCATGCTGAACCAGAAGCAAACTCCAGAAGAGACTTTGTAATGACCTACAGAGTGTGGAGCTCACAGCTCTTCGCACATTACAATAAAATTCATACTTGAAAAATGTACCAAAGTTTTAATGGGGGAGCTGAAGTAGCCTATAGTCATAACTATAATAGTCAAAGAATTTAAGACAATCTAAACCCAAAATAAGATATATAAATAATTTCTTCTTTCAGAACAAAGTATTAAAACATTTCCTAAGATCTGAAAGCAGCTTACAGGAATACTATCAAAATTAAATGTGGTCACTTGACAGGATCTTTTTTTCCAGGTAGGTTCTGATGTTAAACCAAATCCATACTTGGTGTTACTTTCCCATATGCATTTTCTACATATTTCTTTATACTTTGTTCTTATAGTTGCAGAATCAACATATAGTTGCACCAACAATCTGAGAATTGATATAACATTATAGTGTTCATATAAACGTAAATGGGAAAAATCAAAATACTCTGCCATCTCAGAAACTGCAGCACATTAAAAACCATTTTAAAAGCTTGTTGATATATCCTCCACAAGAGACAAATACATTGGTATCTCCACGTATGATCCAGGGTAGAAAGTCAACCCACGTTTATAAAAACTACAGGTCATTCCCTCTAGCAGAGGAAACCAAAGAGTCCTTGTCATCAGCAAGTCCTGAACTGTTAACAGGATCAACTACTCAACTTCTGATTGAGTAGTAGATAATAGATATGTGCCCGGAGCTAGAAAGACAGTTATAACAACCAAAATCCAATTAATTACAGGAATGAGCTGAAAGACTTGGAAATATTTTTTTTAGATGTATTTAAAGCTAGATGGAAGTCTCAAGAACTCAGGTTCGGCATTCAAAAAGGCTCAAGGATTCAAGAAGTCCTGTCTCCGCATTCACTACTGAAAAACCATTTCTAATGTTTTTTTAGCCAGCGTGGACTGTATTTCAACCCTCAGCTTAAAGGTGGAAAGCTTTACGTCTCATTACTAATACCCTGACACAGCCATTCTCACAGCACCCATTAGCATTGTTCAAAGAGACATCAGAAAAGATTAGGCCCCTTACATTCTGCAATCACAGCCACCACTAGATTAGACTTCAAGCAACGCTGCATTTCTCTCGCTGTTTTCTATTGTACACTACCAACAGCTACAGCAAGCATTGAAAACCTTAATAAAAACACATTCTTTTACAGCATAGCAGGCAAAAAAGCACGTAACCAAAACTGAAAGGCAGGGGAAGGTAGCATAAAGGCTGTGGATAACAGGGCATAACACAATCAGTCATACCAGCCAAGTTTCCCACATGTACAAATAAGAATTATTCAGCTAATAATCTATTTTTTCAAGTTCTCTTCTGATCAAGTGTGCCAAGATAAATATGGACACAGACATGAGGCCTAGAAGGCTAAAATGTATGTTGAGTGACTATTAAGAGAAAGCCATTCAGAGGTTTAATGCATCACAACCCCAAAATTGAGAAATGGGATAGCACGTCTGAAGGAAACAAGATCTGAAACTTGAAGACAGAAGTCCTCCAATATTCTAGTATTTCTAAAATATTTATAATCCCTCCCCCTTATACTCTATGGATAAGATTCTAGTCTCTAAAGACATCTCTGTGACCAAGACTGAAAAGGTAAGCAACAACTTTGGTAACAGGCTACTGCAGACTGTAAGAAAAGTGACAGGACTTAGGAACTTATTCCATTGTCACAAGACAGAGAAAGGCTGTTTCAAATACAGGCTTTCAGTAAATTCTGCAATTGTCACTGCAAGGAGTTACACCCCAGAGAGATTATATTTTGCAATGTTCTTAAATTAACATACCTTTCAGTGTAATTGGTTTGGCTAATATTGGATACGTGTATACAATCTGGCCAATTTCATATGACCATGACCTGGAAGAAGCTTCAAATAACTGCTGTGTTAAAATACAACTTCCAATGTTTACACCAATCTGCACGCCAGTCTACAGTCAAAAGAGATAATACTTCTGTATCAAAAAAGAACTATTACATTTTTTTTAAGATGGCACATGCATATGTAGAAGGCAGTATTTTTCCACAGCCTCACAAAAGAGCTGGTTTTTAAGAGAACATTTTAAACCAGAAGCGGGAACCCTGCACCCCAGTTTTATACAAACCTGCACAATTAAAGCTGATGCAATTTCTCAAAATTCCTCACATGGCAGAACTCTAACACAACACTACTCTTGTTAGGAGCAAAGACAGTATTTGTCTTCAAGTCCTGCTTCTTGTTAATATAAATGCATTTGAACAGGGGGGAAAAAAAGTATGCTTTATCTGTCTCTGTAGCTAGGTGATATCAACAGTTTGAAGTACTGCTCAAAAGTAATTGCTTCCCCAAGCATATGCATTTTTTGTTGAAATGTGTGTACATGTGAGTTAAAACGTAATGGAACATCTCTAGAAACACACCTAGAAAGGGGCATGCAACTCAGCAGGGCAACATTAGCACTAAAGTTTTTTAAAAATGACATTCTGGAAACTTTAGCGGTCTCGAGTACACCCTGAAAGTAAAATTCAGGCTTTGGGAGTTGATAAAATCACCAGAGCTAGCAGTATCTTACAACTAGCAAGTTTACCAGTAACGTAGTTATTTCAAGTAAGGTGAATTTTTTCAGTAGTCACACAATAAGGTGTGTATTTTGCTTCAGCCTGCAGAATATCGCTCCCGATTAAGCGCATACCAGTAAGTGACATCAGACCGAAACCACATAGTTTCACTCGAGAGCAAACACCACTAAGCCGAGCTCCAGCGACACCAGCTAACTCATCATGGGAACTTGTCACGCCGAAGCCAGGGGAGCTCTTGAGGAGTCACAGCTCAAAGTCAGTTCGAAATGTAAATTCGAACTAGTTTCAAAGCAAACCTTTTAATTTCACGCGACGGAAAAAAATAACCTGTTGAGCGTTCCTAACTCCACCTCTCTCCCTCGGGGCCGTTCAGCGTTACTCAGCGCCGCGGCAGCGCTCGGGGAGGTCAGAGTACACACCCCGCGCCGCGCACCTGCACCACCAACACCTACGGATCAGGTGGAGGACCGGCACAAGTTTCTGAGGGATTACCGCCGCCCCAAAGCTGTTTACCGTATGTCAGCAACAATCATCCCCACTGATTCAGCGGCTACAGAAAAAAAAAAAATCCTGCAGTACTGGACTCTCCCGGTTAAACCTTTTTCCTAATTGCTACCCGACTCTTCAGCCTGGAACAAAAGGGCACGGCCTGCCCCAGCGCGCTCCGGCCGCCACCGGCGGCTTCTCCGGGGGTGGGGGGAGCCGGGCCGGGCTGCACCCGCCGGGAGAGGCCCGGCTCGTGGGAGTGCGCCCGGGGTCGGCGCGGACCCGCTGCGCCTCCGGGCCCCGGCAACCGGGGCGCTCCCCAACCTCCAGCCGGGTGCCGCCGCACGTCCAACAGGTAGGCGGACGGGCAGGGTACACGGCGGGAGGCGGCCGGCGGAGCAGCGGCCCCGGGGGGGCTGCGGGGCACCTGCGCTCTCGCCCGGCGCGGCCGGCAAGCGAGAAGCTCGCCGGGCGCCCACGGAAGGCGGCGGGCAGGCCCCGGCCCGCCTCGCCCACCCTCCTCGGGCCGAGCGGCCCCTACGGTCGTCCGAGCTCCCGGGGAGAGCGAGGGAAGCCGCGGCCACCGGGGCAAGGGGCTCGGCAGGACACAGGCTCCCCGGCGCTGCAAGCGGCTGCAAGGCGGCGGCGCCGCCAAAACCGCGCCGGGTGGACGAGGAGGATTAGAGAGGGGAGGGGAGGGAGCGCCGCCGCCCCGGGGCTGAGCCTTACCTTCGTGGAAGCCGCCGCAGCCCTGGCAGACATTTTGTTTCTTTCTCCCCCCCCAGAGTAGAGTGAATGTGTGCGCGCCTGCAACTACTCAGGCCGAGGGAAAGAAACTCCCCGCCACCACCCGCGACTCACGCAGCTGCCCGAATAAACATCCCAGGGCGCGGGGAGGAGGAGGAGGAGGAAGAGGAGGGCGGTGGGGAAGGGGCGGGGACGGGGGAGGAGGGAGGAAGAAAGAGGAAGGGGAGCGGAGGCTCAAGTTTGATAAAAGTCCGGTCTCTCCCCTGCGGCCAGCGGCGCCTGCCGACCC
>WUAM01000119.1:8763876-8794392 GCA_024336885.1 Actenoides hombroni
AGAATAGAATAGAATAGAATAGAATAGAATAGAATAGAATAGAATAGAATAGAATAGAATAGAATAGAATAGAATAGCAAGTGCTTACTGTGGGAGGATATTGCATTATTTCCTGACCTGTTGTCAGGAAAGAAAAAACATTTCATGGGTTGTCTTTTGAGCTTTGGTATGACAGGGCACATGAAATCAGCAAGCAACACACTCTAAGGTGATGGAAGCCCTGCATTCTTTTAATGTGATTTGACCATTTGTTTCTGCCCTTGCACTGTGTCACCACCTCCATAGCTGCCATCAAGCTCACTCTTGAATGGGGACAACTAAAGCAGTACTTGTTCAAAAATTATCCTTGTAGCACAGAGGCAGGAATAAATGGCCAAAAGTGGGAACTTTTTTAAGCTGGATTTACTGACCAAGATAACGTGATTACCTATCTACACTTGCATAGCATTTACCTACACCTGAAGCACGCAGCCCTCCTCCATTGCCCATTTCAAACCTGTGGAGAAAAGGCATCCTCTGCCTTGCAGAGTTAAGGCCCTTTCATACCCGATCTGTGCTAAGATTGCTTGCTTCTCTCCTTGAATAGCTGCATTACGTTTTGTAAGGGATCCTGTAAGATATGCCACCACGCATGTGCATGAAATCTGTAGGAGCACATTTTTTTTTTAAAAGAGATTTATATAGTATTGGCTGTATATAGACTCAGTAAACCAGCTGTCACTGAATCACTCCGAAGCTCTCAGAACACATGCATGCTTTTTATGCTTAGTCCTATTAACTGCAAACTATGATATTTTCAGTAAGTTATCGTTTAGAAATAACTAAATACAATTTTAGGTCAAGATTTGCAAAATCAGGTTTTGATCACAGAGTAATATTGGATATGTTTAACACAGTGAACAAGAGGTTCAAAAAGATGTTAAGTACTGAGATTTATTTTTTTTTATGAGTCATCACACTGTTATACTGAAACAGAGTCCAAACTTCACTTATTTTTCACAGTTGATTAGATTCAAACCAGCTCTCTAGGCATGCAAATAGATCTGTCAACTGATTTACATTTGCCAAACCAGAAGTTCTTCAGAGAAACTCAAAGGTGGCATCTTTCTCCAGCAAGGGGGGGGCTTCCCTTCTGATCTCAGCTGAGCACTGATGGTTAAAACTGGTTGTGCATTTGCTTACTCAGAAAACATCAGCATTTGAGAAGTTAAACATACGTGATTACAGGTGTATCTTTCCTTCAATACCAACTCGAAATCTGAGAAATAGGCAGTCAGAAATTTTCCTTACTTGCTGCATTGCCAGAGAAACCTTCCCTGATGTATGGGACCACATGCCACAGCCTATATTATAGCAATGCCAAAAGGCTCTAATCAGAACGATGCTTTCATCTAGATAAATGTATAGAGACAGTACAGAAAGATTCAAAGCAAAAATATTTACAGTGTAAAGCTAACAGGGCAGACGCTGCATTTACCACACTCGGATGAACTTCTCACATCTTGCATTTCTGTGGTTTTAGGTAGTATAGGCTTCACAGAATAGTGCACATGATATCAGTTTCATTAGCTAAATCTTTTCTTTACACATCTGTCAGTTCAATCCAGTGTGCAAGCTGAAAAACTCTAACTGCTGTATCTTTTTTTAAATGTGTGAGATTTTAATACTTGTGAAAAGTGCTGAAGCAAGAGCCTAGGGACTTAAATGCTTCTTGTTTTCAGAGCAGGTAAGCAAGGACAAGAATTAAAGCAAGCTTCCCTGCGAAGCCCAGTCAGTGCAGCTGCTTTCAGCCCCTCGATCCCTTTGCCTGAAAGCTTGTCTCTTATTTTCCATGCTATGTGTTGGTCTAGTAAACGAAATAGCTTCTCCCCATAAATCTGTCTCTCTAACTAGAACATCTTTCTGAAAGCCTTTTCAAAACTGGAGAAGCCAATTTTGCCAAGTGTGAGAACTTTCATGAATCATGTAATACTCTTATTTTTTGTATTGTTTTAAGCTTAGTATAATATTATAATTGACAACAAGATGCTTGATACAGAAGCGATCTATACAGCTTCTTAGGATAAATGTAATGTTCATGTGTTTTTAAGAAGGTCTTCTACAGATATTTTATTTAGTCTTATTTTCCCATGCTTTTCAAAAGCTTCTCATTAGAAGGGGCAGCCCTCAAAACAAACTTTTTTCCCTTCAAAGACTCAATTATAAATCCAGAGGTTGAAATAAGCCCTATTTTTTCCTGGCTATATGGCACGCTGACATTTCTCAGAACACCAAATACATGCACTGCTGCTTTTTAGACACGCACTGATGGACAAGTAGATTTCATACTACTTCTAAATGTTTTCATCAGGGTAGCCAGATTCTGTTTTCCCAACTGGACATCTCTTTGTTTTCTGAACAGTATATGCTAAGACCATGCACAAAACAGAGCAAGCCTAGCCACTAAGTCACCACAGAAAGTATCCAAAGACATTTCACTAGAAGAAACACCTTTTTCATAGACTTCCAGTACTGACTGATTTTTCTTTCCAGCCTACTTCTTTCCATTCCTATGACTGTGTCAGGGCCCTGGCTGCACTAATAGGCCTAAATGGCCCTGACAAATTGATTATGAAGATAATTAATTGTTTCTTTCTAAAAGCCCTGTAATCTGGAGGCAGCAACAGAGGTTGACAAGAGATTTACACAGAAGAGGGGAGAAAGGGAGGTGGAGGTCTTTTTCCCCTGTGAACACCAGAATAGTTGCCACAACTCACATGAAACCACCTCGCTCTGTTGCCTTGCCAGAGCTGCATCATGAGCAGTAAACCCACTCGTTATTCTTGGCGCAGAAATAAATTAGAGGGGTAATCAGGGAATGCTTAGATCATTTGGGAAAATCAGTGAAGTAATCTCTACCTACATAAGCACATTCAAAAAGGATTACAAATCATGTACACTGTGTCTTATATCTGCAAAGGCACATGACCATATAGCAGTCGGTGCCCTCATTATATTAAAAACAACAAATAAATTCTGAGCTTTGCAAAATCTTTGCTCGTATATATGCAGGGTCAGCTTTACCCACGGCCATGAAAGGCCCAGAGACAAGGGTGTGAACAGTGATGCTTCCTTCCAGCAGTGCAAGCCTCATCTTGCACAACCTGCTAGTGAGAGCCAGAAGAGCAGTAAGGTGAATGTACCTTTAGAACACCTAATTGTGTTAGCACTTGATAATGCTACAGCGCAAGTAAGGAGATCTTAGCGGAACGTCATTTGATGTCATGACTCAAGCTTGATGGTGAGCACGTGAACAGTGTTAATTGACTTACAAGTTTTAAAATTAAAGTTTCATTATGGACGATATTGCATTTAAAAATTAGCGTTTTGTTTCTAAGTGAACAGGTTAGATTGTGTGACTGAAGGATATCCAACTCACAGCCTTTTTCCTGCCACTACAAAAATAACTCCAGTGGTCCCAAGCACAAGTTGACAGCTCTCCCCAATCTATGTGTTATAGATGCAGATAAACTTCTTGATTTTTGATTAAAACAATAATTTTCTGCCTTCCTGCCTGCACTGGAAAGGCAAATGCTGAGCTTACATGGCCCTCCTCCAACCCTCCTTCCAAAAAACTGTTGTCACATGCCAACAGCAGGGAGAGAGAAAGGAACCATCTCACAGTCTGCTTTACCAGTGTTCCTACTGTTCTTTGGACAGTATGCAAACCAGGATTCTACAGCACCAGCACGCTCTCTGCTTTGAAAGAGGCGGCTCTTGTATTGGAAACTGAAATGAATTCGGCCAAGATACGCGCTGCTTTATTGAAAGGCTCTTTGAATATACGGCAACTGAGATGCTTTACAAAGCCATGCGTCTGAAGACGGGAGTCCTTTCTCTGGCCATTCAGCGCGTGCAGCCAGCCGTGGGCAGCACCCCCTCAAACAAACAGGGGGAGGGAGGTTTGGTGGCGGGTCTGGTGCTCACCCACAGCCAGCACTGGCTGGGGAGAAGGCAGCCCCACCTCTAGCAGAGGGCTTCACCGAAGCCCTTCCGAAGAGCCGGTCAGAGGATGCAGGGAGCCAGGAGCTGGCTCTGGAGGCACCTTCCCCGTGCACCCGCTCTGACCTGCTCGGCTCCTCTGCCCCCCGGCCCAGCTTCTACCATGGAAACCTTCTTCAGACTCCGCAGGAGCGCGACTCCCTGCCTGGCTAGTATTTTTAGAAATGCCCCTGTTGCTGCACTGTCTTACAAACGAAACAAATGCACCATTATATAACATTATTCCAATGACACTGCAGTCTTTGCCTCGGAGAGACGGAAGCACGGCAGCTCCCAAGATTGTGCCATGGTAAGGGGCAGAAGACAGCGCACAGCTGGACGCCGAGAGCACCGCGTCTCTCATGAAAACAGAGGTGTAACACGGCACTTGGGTTGACGATATCCCCTTAACTCCATCAAAAAGTTATGCATCTATAAATCTTGAATGACTTGCAGCACAAAAACAAATTGCTAGGCCGCCAGCTGAGATTTCAACTCATTCTGAGCCTCCAATTATGCTTGAACAGGTCCTGAAAACAGAAATCTGTTTCTGACTGCGTAGCAAAGCATGGAACGGGCAAGACAAATATTGTAGTAACCTTCATGAGCAATCTGAGTTATTGTGGAAACTACCCTCTGCCCTTTCTCCTCTCTGGGGAAGTCAGTACTGATTAAGAAAATATATTTTATAATAAGATGCTCCAGAAGTTGACCAGTGGGGTTTTATTCTCTTTTTAACATTTATTTCAATATTTTAAACAAATATTTAATTTCTGATGTTATCTCTCCCTTCTCTGCTATGTGGAAGAAGCATTTAATAGACGTACTTTGATGTAAGCACAGATTCACAGACAGATAATTTTCTTCTGAACAAACTCGTTTCTGTAAATATAAATGCAATGCAAACATAACTGGCACAGTCCTCTCTGTGGTAACAGCTGTGATTAAATCATACCTGCTTCTATTGTCAGGGCTGTTTATTAACCTCCACTTTGCAATGAAAGGGCACACAACTGGGACTACACCCATGTTTTAGCAGCAGCAGGATACAGATGTTAATTCTGGACGGCACTAGCCTCACATCCCTGCAGCTCTGTAAATGGCTCAGAGCCAGTCTTCTGCATTTTTCTTTTCTAGTCTTTGGGTTTCTTTATATGGAGGTCATTTGCCAGGCTCTACATTTTTGCTGTGTTCTATATCTGAAGGAAAAGGAGTGTAAAATACGGAGCATGAAGCATACTGCTTTTCAGCTTTCCTTTTTCAAGCATTTTCTGGCACCTTTTTAGAAGAAAATTGTCATTGTTCACTGAGAATTTTCTTGTATTTTCACCTTTTCCTCCTGGAGAAGGACTGCTGAGACACAAACAGCACGAACACCCAGGGTCTACCACAGCCATGCTCGGTGGCCTTGTGTTCATCACTTCACTTCTCTGGACATCAGTAAAACATCAATGGGGGCCAGATGGCCAAATTACTGTCTTGAAGAAGCCTTTTATGTGCTTCAGAAATTATCTGGTGGTACATAAATGCACAGTACTGCTCCAAAATTGTAATTGGAAAAGAAAAAAAGAAGCTAAATATTGGTAGCCACGCATGCAACTTGCACGTTCAATTGTTAGTATTTTCAGTTCATTTTTTCTCTCCTGATTGAATGTCTTAAAGCGCATGTTACTTCTGCAAGGTACCTCATTGTAGCTTATTACGTACTGGCAAAGTCTGGGGTTTGCCAGGTTGTTCTTCACAGAAAAGGCCAGCTGTTGTCACAGGTATAAAGTTCTTCCACAGTATAAAGTTTTTTCAGATACAGTGCAGACGGTTCAGGCTTTTTTGACAGCAACATTACACTGTGAATTACAAACTGATTTTTAATTTCTTCATAGCATCCCCTCAATTTCTCCTTCAGCATTACAGCTCTGTAATCTCTCCCTTCGGAGGTTTCCAAGATCAGAGGGGCTACAGCCCTGAGCAACCTGGTCTGGCCTCAGAGCTGACCCTGCTTTGAGAGGAGGTTTGAGCCCTCATTAGGTCCCTTCTAACCTGAATTATTCTACAATCCAATGGGTACTGCTTTCTCCTAGTCACAATCAGGATTTCTGAGGGTTTTCAGCTCTCTTTTGACTTGTTTTTACAACAGAATATACATGTTACGTTCTGCACATTTTCAACCTCTGCAACAGGCTTCCTAACGTATTTTCTACCTGCAGTGGATGCCACTTTTTCCAGCTTCTCAAGTAACAGCAGTGAGCTTTATCATACCTTATTTCCCCCTTTCTACTGTCTGACAGGAGACCATTACTGCCATTTGGCAAACACTGTACCTTTACTTTTTTTTGTTCCTTTATTCCTTTCTCAAAGAAATACTGTAAGAGTTATAAAAAGCAGAGTGGCTTTGCATGCACCTGGGTGAGAATTACTCCTGTCTTCAAAATATAATGTGAGAACAAAATAAAGTAGATAGAAAACTTAGTAAAATGACTGCTAGAGTCTGGAACCGAAAGAGAAAAGCTCAAAAATTATCAACTAAGACACAACTGTTTTTACTTCCTCCTCATCTATACTTAGATTTTCCAGCAAATTGCTGTTGATATTCTATCTCCTTTAAGCACCATTCACTATGCAAAGAAACACTTTCAGTGTTTTTACTTTTCTGGATTTAATATTTGTAACGCTAGACCAAAATATCTTCTTGACTTTTTTTCTTTTTTTTTTTTTTTTTTCCCTCCCTTGCAAATAAGCTGGTATAAATGGCTCCAGTGAGTAATTTTCCTTAAGGGCCACTACATAAGTCTGGCATATTTTCTGACTATCTGCATTACTGAAGGTTGCTTACAGCTCTGAGCAAAACAGCGAGAGTACTGCCATCCTCATGATCAGGCATCCAGGGAGACAAGTCTTTGGATAAATTACAGAAAAAAGAACTCTCTGCACAAACTCTTGCACACTTTTCAGTTGCTCGCCAAAGCCCGTCCACACTTACAGCTCCTGCTAGATACGGGATATGCAAGTGCAGCAATCCACCCATAATCAGTGAGTCACCACAGCATGATTGTCCTATGATTAAACCACTTTTGCTTCCTTTTGCTGTAGCCACTCCACGTTGGAGCCTTTCCAAATAAGTCCACATCCTCCTGCTCAGAGATCTGTTGGTCAGTACATCACATTTGAGATCATAGCACCAAGGATTGTGGGAGTGAGCTCTACTGGAAGGCAATAAATCACAATGCCAAACTTAATAACATCTACAGTTTTCTGTTCATCCTCTTATCCAGTTCATCCAGGACAATCAGCACCATTTTCCAGTTGTGACAAGCCACGTGGAGGAAGCACTGTTAAGTCATTTTGGTGTCATGATAATGACTACAAAGAAGCCACTGCACATCTCAGAGATATAATGACTAGGAAATACAGGAGAATCAGAAAAAAAGATGATGCTAAAATGAGGGGCTGGAAGGTGGGCAACAGTTGTTTTGGGGACTGTAATGTACTCAGGTCTACTTTCATCTATGTAAACTTAATCCCCAGATCAAACTGATCCTGTACTGCAGTAAAAATGGCAGATAACTTACAGCAAAATATGGGCACAAGATGAGTTTTCTGGAAAAAGCCTCAAACAACTAAAATAATTGTGTAAACAGCCTCTAAAACTCTGTCTTGCTATGGAATGGTGAGCAGCAGAGAGGACTGACGCACACAGTGGCATTCCAGCTCTGCCTCAGAACCCCAGCAATGGGGACAGCCACAACTGTCCTTTGTTCCTTGTAAGATATCTGTGGCTCTTTGTTCCGTACCCCAAGATTTCTGTGCCTTACAGATAAAATCTTATCAGCCAGAGACTGTTTTCCTCTAGCGTTTTACAGACTGTTTCTGCTCTCTTTCAGATGGTGCCGAGAGGCATTTTCTGTGTGCATTGCAAACTGTTATCTACCATAAGCTAGGCGCTGCCGTAAGATGCTTGTTTCCTAGGAGTGTATTTCATTTTTGTTAGATGTTTGCAAAATGGTGGTGTCCTTAAAAGAACAACCGCATCATGTAGAGGACTGAAGGAAAACTCTAATTTAACTCAAGAGCCCTAAAGCTGCCTCGGTTCAGACTTGTTCCCAAGAGAACATTGCTGGGAGCCAACTACCGCTGCTTCCTTCTTTGCTTTCTGTTGCTGGCAAGACTGAATCTATTTTTTACTGACATGCCACTTATAATATGCTGTGAAATGCAGACAAAATGCGAAGAGAAATCGCAAGCTATCTTGATAAACGTTTGGCATCAGTTTCCAGTGCTTATAAATAGTTTCATGGTGCTCTGCGCTCAGGTAACACAGGGAAGATAACACAGTGCTTCTGAAAATGACTTCAAGATCTTGTGATGAATATGTTCTATAAATGCAATTTATTACTATAAACATTTCTTTGCTCCATTCACAATTTGCTTATCTTTCTCCAAACAGAATATGAAATGTCTTGAGAATACTGTATGGACATCCTATACTTTGCAGCTTTGATTTTAAACAGGGATGTCCTGCTCTGGTCAATCTACTTTCACCCTTGCTCTCTCTGATGTTTCTCCTGATCCCCAGACAGGAGTTGCTCTCTCATTTGTGCTGCTTCAGCAACCTCAAACTTTTGACTTCCTTTAACCTACTGAATCACTTCCTAACTCTATGTGATGCCTATAAACCTCTCTTCACCTGAACTGGAAGATGAGCATTTCAACCAATTTTATCCACTGTACCAAACTCACATGCTGGAATGAAGTTTGCAAGGTAGTGATTTTGGCTGCATTTCAAATCCAGCTTTTTATTTCTTCATCTCTGTCATTTTCCTTCTGTCTGGCTAGGTAACAGCCTACATTTACTTTGCTAGAGTCTGTACCTCTTTCTTTCATTTTGTAAATAGTTTCGAGCAACCACAAAAATAATGTTATCTAAGGATGCAGGTACATTTACAAAATGTCACAAAAACATATTTTTGGCAATAATCCCAGAGCAAAACAAAGACATTTTGCGAAGGTCTCCATTTAAAAAATAAATTCTATTCTAAATCAGGGGTCCCTCTGCTTTTTCAGAGGAATGGGTGCTGTCATTCCTTACACAGAGCTATTAGCACCTCACACACAGTAATATCTTCATTGAAATGAGTCAAGAGTCATGGAGTTACAACACCGCCCCGTATCTACGTATCTTCTCTCACACTGCTCAGAGTGAGGCCTCCCATCTGCTGTCAACGTCCCCCTTCCCAGTCTGCAGTAGAACAGTAACCACAGCAATCATCCGAAAGGAGAAAATCATCAGGATGCTCTTTACCTCATTTTCAGTTTTCTTTTAAAAGAGTTAACAGCTGGAAATAAAGCTAAGAGGCAGCAGCTGCTTATTCATGCAATCTAATAATAAGGAGAGCACTGGAGTAGCTCTGTGGAAGAATCAGTGGAGTTTGTTCATCGAGCGCAGGCGCAGAATCGAAGAATTTCAAACCTGTCCTTCCATTCAGTACCCTGCTCACCAGGTGACCCTGAATAACTAAAAATAAGGTTTTATCTGTCAGCAGAGGGGAAGGCACAAGTGACTTGAAGTCGTATCTCTATTGCCTAAACGCCGTCCATGCCCAGGGTTACGCCAGTTCACCGTGTAGATGAGCACAACGCTCCAAGCGTACTTCATCACGGCCTCAGTGGACCTCCTACCATGGTTACTGGAACGGGAAAAACACGGGCCTCCTAATATCAAGCCTATCAGGGGGATTCTTTCGTGGACTCTCGCAAGCCCTCTGCAGTTCTCCATGTCACTGCAGCACACAGGAGCACAGAAGGAAACTAGAGTCCCAGTTGAGCTACGTGAAAATGGAATCAACACTTACCCCTCAATAAGACAGTCTGTTTCCTTGACTGACTGACTGTCAGAAGCAAAAAGGTCTGTCAAAATTACATTTGTAACCTGAAAAATAAAACCCTGTGTAAGCTAAACATGCACAGAGGCCAAGGCACTGGAAAAGTGCTGGAGGACCAGGCAGGCGGGCAGCAGGGCACTGTTTGGGGAATGCCAGGCTTCCACATCCTTCTGCATGCCAGCTGCTTGTGACAATGCTGTGGTCTTAGAGAAAAATCAACTGCTGCCCAGACAATTGTTACTTCTGCTTTGTTTGTGACTATTTTCCTTAGAATGCTACTAAAATTTTCAATGTTTCTTCATCTGAAACAGCTCATATAAAATACTGACATGGTACTGTACAGATATGCTCAGATATACACAGAAGACACTCTTAAATGTCAGCCGCAATCATTTTATAGCCAAACAGTGCTGTTCTGTAGACTGATTCCAGTGCCATGTGGAATGAATGGATGCTGCATATGGTATTACAGTGTTTCCAGATTCCCACTCTGCAGATGATCATGGCATTTTCCACATGACTCCTACTGTAATACCAGAACCACATAAGTCATTTATAAGTAACTGATATGTCACAGCACCTTGTAGCATGCTGTGCAGTATTCAAAGCTGAACAGACAATACAAAAGAAACATTAGCATGTCTCCTTGTTTTAATTTTATATAGAGCATATATGTATCCAGAAAAAGTAGAAGAGCAGAACAAATACTGATGGGTTAGGTAGCACATGAAAATGTCAGAGCTTCCATTAAATATGATAATCTAAAAAGCAACAGAATTACAAAGGACATGTCCACAGAAAATAGAAGGGTGTTTTGTGGTGTGGTCAAGGCTCTGAAAATACTGTTACCATTGATCTAAATTCACCTGTATAATTTGGAATGACTTTGTTATTGGAGAAAGAGGTGTCTAATTGCTGAGAATGACCTTTCTGTCTTTGCTTTCCATTCTCTTTCTCCTTCCATTGCACTAAACAGATAAACACTTCATTTTTGGTCTTTTCTTAGGACAAGATGTAATAAAATAACTTTCAAAAAATTAATATCAGGAAATAGGGGTTGAAAATATCAAGGAATACAAAGAAAAACGTATGCCTAAGAGAATATGGGGTAAAGAACAAGATCCCAGCAGCTTTTAACCTCAAAGTACTCAATGCATTATGCAGAATTGTCCACAGGAAAAAATAACAAAAAAAGAACCACAACTAAGCATTCAGGACATACAAATTTTTTTCAGACATTTTCTGTTTGTTTCTAAACATATTTCATTTCAATGCAAAGCTTCATAATTAACTTCTGCCTTTAGACAAGGAAATTCAGGTGCTAATGTTTCAGGTGCCAGTATCCCAGGCATATAAAGAGATAACTACAGTGCCCCCGCCCTTCCTTCCAGCCTCAGCTGCCTGTGTAGCCCAGGTCAATCTCAGTAGCAGCAAATGTTGCACTTCCATCTTAGAAAACACTTAGTAAAACACTTTCCTGAGTGACCGTGAAACAAAACTGCTCCAGAGTGCACCTGGAACAGACAGAACATGACAGCAGCTGAAGGTGAGTTTCTGACACCACCAAGGCAGTAAAGGATAACCAGGTTATAATTCCAATCCAAATTGGCAGTATGCTCCCTTCAACAAATCTGACACATTTCCACCGTGCCTTGGTGCAAGAGCAACATCAGAATATTTGATCTCATACTGGAAATGTGCTCCCAGGCGAGTGCCAGACTATTCCAGCTTGGCCAGAGCTGGGGCTCTGTGGACGAGGAGGGCAGCTCTGGAGCAGAATACAATCTCTGAGGAGGCAGCAGCACTGCAAGGGAGCCACTTAACAGTTGGGATGTCTTCGTTTCAACACAGCTCACCTTTTCTGAAGCTAATATCAAATTATCAACAATCTTTTACACGTATAAAGGAAGTGGTCAGTAATCACAGATCACTACAAAGAGGTGGATTTCTTGTCTTGTACATGAGTGGTAAACTAAAGAGTTGCTCTTACATTAGCCAGTGGTACAGATTTTGCTTAAAAAGCCCATGGCATATAAAAAAAAAATTCATACCTGCAGTATAGGTTTAGTGTCAACACATCAGTGATTGTGGGGAAAGTGGATTTAAATCACCCATTTGGCCCATGAGGTTTAGTCTCTGGTGCCATTCAGAAATACATCAGCAGAACTTAAACTAATTATATCACTAAAGACCTTAGCTGAGTTTCACAGGATCCAAAAGAACACGGGCTCAAGAGAACAGACCTGAGCTGAAGTCTTGCTTTCTCTTTTCCACTTGTGATCTGCAACTCTACCAGAGCCTGGCAATGAAGGTAGCTGTGCTGTTTTTGTGTCAGCATGCCAGCTGGGGAATCCCTACGTAACTAGTTAAGCCAGTTCTGAGGTTGCAGTTGCCAACAAAGCACCCTGAATTAGCCAGTCCAGTTGAGTACAGCAACTGGATTATGCTGTTGAATATTACAAACAGGTTTTGTTTTTGGTTTTTTTTTAACTCTTAATCTGCTTATCAGTGAGGTCTATTAAGAAATACAGCAATTCTGAACATTACTATAGGTAACCAAGCATAGATCTAGTAGCTTAGGCAGGTAGCAACCACGTCTTTAAAGAAAACTGTACATTGGTTTAAATGATGGAGACAGGTTTGTAAAGAAACATGAAGAAGAGGGAAACATTCCTTTTTTATTATGTGAACTCCCACATGCGATGTCATGAAGAATTTGTGTGGGAACTTATTTACAAAACTGGGACTCACTGTCATTACACTGCACTGAAGCTGGAAAAAAATAAATAAATTACCATGCTGTAAGTCAAATGTCACAGCAGAATTTAATACGCTGGAATTCCTGGAAAGTGTTCTAGTGCTTTCAGCTCAAACAGCATACGCTGCTTTTTATAGGAAGGAATTTTAATTATTACTAGTTTCTGGCAATCTCCGTTGTCTGTTGGCATTTTCTAACCCACAGAGATTAAAACCTGAAGAGAAACAGAAGGTGGCAGGAAAGGGAAGAATGCCTGATTGAAGGACTCAATATCTATTTGTCCATGACTTACTAATATAGGTATCTGAGTAGGAGTACAAAATCAAGACATTATTCCCATTTTCTTCCCAAATGTGCCATTATTAATCAACTGAATTCTCCTAACAGCAAAAACAGGTCAGAGAGAAGCGGGGAAGTGACTGAATCGCATGACGGATGGCAGTGCAGTAGATGGACTGACCAAAGACTACTAAAACAGTTTGCCTAGAGAACAGAAAGGAATCCTGGCAAGGTTTCTGCTTCTACCAAACTGCAGTACCAGGAGCCCATGGCAGTTAGTCTTAGTGGATTTATGGGTAAATAAGCCCAGCAGGGCTTTCAGTATGAAGACATGTTGACACTCCCATGTTTCCAGTCTCCACCTCACTTCTCCTTTTTACTTTTCTATCCATCCATTATCTCACAAGGCAAATACTGCCACAGTTCACCAGGTCTTGGTCTGTATGCACTGCAGCTGCCCCTCGGCTCTCCATGCTGCATGCCACTGTGGCTGCCACAACGAAGCCGTGAATGAAGAACATCAGGCTCAGACAATTCCTTCCTATTCCTGCATCCTATGATCCACGTCCTGCCCCCTTCCACCCAGATGCTGAATGGCACTTCATATTCTCCTGCCTACTGTTCACCCTTTTTCTCACACTGCTCCAGACTCCAGCGTGTACTTTCTGGCTTCAGACTGTTGACTCTTTCTCAGCCACAGTGAGGATGTGACTCAGGTTTGCTGCTAGTGGCAAGAACACACTCGCATTTTGATGAATATCTGGAAGGAATACTTCAGAGACAGCAATTTTGACTGTGGCAGCAAGGGAATTATTATAGCAGCAACTAAGGTCAGCTTGCTCACTGTGTGCATACAGCAGCGAGTTGCAGCAGAGGTGAGTATCAAAGAGATGAAGCAATGTTACCACGAGGCTCCACGCCTTCACCTGATGACTTGCTCGCTCTGAGCTCTCAAGCTGGTTTCCCTAGTGATGCTCTTCACCAGAAGCCTTTTTTTCTTGGGGGAACAGGAGAAGGAGAATCTTGGGAGAGTTCCTGCGATGTGACAGTGACAGTGGTATTTCTGAACCAAGCAAACTCCAAGCAACAAACTTTCCCTCTGAACGTTCAGGCAAAATGTTCTGAAGACCTGTTCAGCACCAGATTGATGGAAGACCCTATGCTCCACTTCCTCACTCCAAACCACACTTCAAAAATGTAAGGAAAATAAAAAGAACAGGATGCTAGAAACTAATTAGCACTTCCTATTATATTTGTGATTGCTGATGCAAGTTTCAGTATAAAGAGGCAGCAGTTTCCTGCTAGGTGACTAAATTCACAGCTAGGAAGAATCCTGGTTCCCCTGCACTTTGGCATTTAATGTAGTGTGGCAGTGCAATACTGTCTGTAAGGAAAGGATTTGCTCAGTAACCTTTCCCCCTTTACAGAGGACTGTTTCCGCTTTTCCCTGAGAGGGAAAACCTTTGCACGAGACAAACCCAAAAAACATCACAGCATAACAAAGCCTTCAGGATTTGCTAGAGTGGTATATACTATATGAATAATAAAGCATTACACAACTTATAAAACTACTAGATTCGCAGATTTCCATGTTGTAAGTTTTATATAAAAGCAAAACTTTGATTTTTTTTTTTTTCATGGAAGCTTTTTCAATGCAAAAAATGTATCAACATCCAACAGGCAAAAGCTATCAGATGTCAGTGTTGTCCTTGTTAATCCTTTTCCCCTGGGAAATGTTTTAAGGCTCTGTAGGCTGCTGTGCTAAGCTCCCCTTCAGCACATAAAATTCATCCAGATATCTACAATGACAAAATTCCTACCAGATCATTTTTGGTCTTCTAGGAGGGACTGAACTCCTTGCCACTGAAGAGATCACTTTGTAGTTAGTAGTCTAACAAGCACTCTTAACAACCAACCTCTTATCAGTATTTCTCTGGGTCTGCCTCTACTTTCCCAAGTCTTGAAATTTAATTCTACAACTGAATTTTAGCTGACTGATTAGGTGAGGTCGGAGGGAAGCACTGTTCTTGCACATCATTGTTTCTGCTGCTTATTTTACCACGTCACCATCACAATATCTACAATTTCCTTTGGAAAAGCTGAAGAAACTGCCTTCTGGACACAGAACAGCATCTCATTTACTCAGGAACAGTAAAACCATCTCTTACTCGCTCTTTACCTTAGAAACAATCGTGAAATCCAAGATGCTAACATATGGTCTGTGCCCTCCTCCAGCCTCAGTAGGCCAGGGCTACGTAAAACTCCACATCCATTTAAAGTTATGAAACTTTAATAATAAAGAAAACTTGCCTGAATGGTCTCAGCTGTAACCTTTCCATTTATCACCTGCTACTCCCAGGCAGATAAACTCACAGATGGGAGGCACTGCAGATCAGAAATTACAAAACTTACAAGCGCTGAGGTACAGAAATAGCACGGCAGAAATGCATTGTCTCCATTTCCCACAGGCCTCATTAATGGGTAATTATTGTTTTTCTTTGCAAGCACTTTGACATCTGAAGGCCCAGCAGTGTGAGCATACCCACTCTGCTGCAGACCAAAACAGAAGCGAGCAATCAAGCAACATTAACCGAAGAGATGCAAAAGCGGGGTACCAAATTCAAAGAGTTACTACAGGTGCGGTCAGACAGGAGTTGTGAGACTTGATTCTCTTGAAATGATGGAGAACTGAACACAGAATGTCTACAGATCACATGCAATGGTGAGCACTGACAAGTCCCTGCGGGTGCTTGTGATGATGGGTCAGCATCTGCACAGGCACTGGTCATTTCACAGGGGCAACTCGCTGTGCGGTGCTCCCTATGGGAGCATCCGCCGAGCCAGGCCCTGGAAGGGGACCTTTTACCAGAGCAAGAGCATGTGCAGAGACAACAGTGAGGAACATGCCAGCCCCTGCCTGCACCTCCCAGCAACTCAGCACCACCACCTTCAGCCACTCAGGACCGACATTGCTCTGTGCTCCCCTGGAAATGAAGAATTTGAGCAAGTGCAGAAGGCACAGAAGCGCCTGGCACGTGATCCATACGAAATACTGCACCAAAATACTGCAAGGCATGAGGGAAGAAAACCAGAAGGAACACATACTACTCCATTTAAGAAGCCTGATTAAAAAAAAAAAAAAAAGAGTCACAGGTTGTGGATTTTATTATATTTCAGTTTTAATTCCTTGTTGGCAATAACTAGTCTCATTTCATTGCCTTTCATTTCTCCTCAGGTCTATCTGCAAGTTTAATACAGGTCTTTGTGCATGCTCAGGACTTGTTCACTTAATTGAGTGAAACTAGAAGCCACAGTTATGCCAAAAGGTTTTATTAGGATATTAAAGAATAATCAGCAATCTTTCCCCAACCTCTACCCAATTAGATTGCACAAAGATTTAGCTGATGTTTTATTTAAACACGGGCATAATACACTGTCTACTGCACTTCTTAAAATTAGTCAGACATGAGAAACTCTACAAGTATAAGGTCTCCTCACTCAAGAAAATAAAGGAAGGCAGTGTAGAAATATCTGTACTACCAACATACTCCATGAAATTCCAGTCCACAAAGCTGTGCTTATATTTACAACCTCTCCTGACGGGCCTGTGTCACAAACATAAAGAGTCAGAGAATATAATCCTCCTTGCAAACTGTGATCCTGTGCCAGTATTACACATTGGGGTATTTTTCACTTGTGTAAACTAGCTAAGAAATCCACTTATGTTCCCAGTTCATCCTAACAAATCCCCAAGTATGTTGATATTATGCTCTATGATACATTTTTTAGTCACACGTACATTACTTGCAACATTTCTTCCAAATTAATTTGAAGGTAAAGCTCTCTACTTCAGCCTTCTAAAAATGGACTTCACCCACCATTTATCAGCTGAATAAATGGACTTCACCCACCATTTATCAGATGATTAATTACTGGCTCCATGTTGTCCGGGGGCTGGCTTCATAAGCAGGACAAATTTGGCAGGATGCTCCACCACCAGTTTTGGCTTTCCTTTCACACGGCCTCCCTTCAATCAACATATTCCTAATTGTTTTCCCCTTTCTTTTCCATTCCTTACTATAGCCAATAGTCACTCTCTTCTTTTGTTATGCTCCCCTATCCTGAACTTCTCCACACAGTTACCTTTAACTAATTTTAGGACGCAGCTTGCCTCCTTGTGTCGCAGTCATCTCTAAGATCACTTAAGCAGAACAAAGGGCAAATTTAAGCAATGAACTGAACTCTGAGGATGAGAAGCAGGGTGGAGAAAGCCTGTGCTGTTTTAGGAGAGGCAGTGTGGAAATCAGGAACAGAAAGCTCAGTTCATATGTATCTGAACAACTTGAGCCTGGACTGGGGCATTTGATAATGGTGGCATCTTGCTCATGATGCACTGAACAGGCTGTTGAGCTGCAGTCCCTATGGACCAAATCCCTGCTTTCAACAGAGCAAAGCAGCAAAGATTCCTAGCTTTAACAGCTGGCAATACAATACACAAACCTCTCCACCACACTTTCCCCGATGGGCCACCAACTTCACTGGAGGCTACAGTTTTTAATTCCTTCCACTAGAGCTAATTCCTTGATTAAAACTGGAAAACCAGGTGTCCCTGGCTACAGCTCAGTGTCCCACCCATGTGAAAGTTCAAAACCATCTGCAGAACAATGTTCAGATACCAACCAAAATAAAAATTTCTAACATAGATTTGCCAGACTGGAAAAGTAGTTAAACCTCGTGTGAACATTATTCTGCTCTACAAGATCTCAAGAACAGTTCACAGAGCCTAGAAATCATTTGTGTATGGCCTTGAAACTAAGCACTGCCATCAGTCACCTTCACCGTGCAGGATTTTCTTCTGTTCATATACAGACACACATGCCTTCCTCAAAGGCTGCTTCTGGAGAATATGTGATGTCATTTTGAATACAGCTTGCCTTCACAAAGCCCATTTTTTGTCTACGCTATACTTCAAAGAAGCCAGCCTAGTTGGGATATGTCGATGGTTTGGGTACATGCCTGGCATCAACCTGTATGTGAAAGCAGGAAAACTTTATCATTCTGCTGAAGTATTTCCAACCTGTCCTCTGCCTGCCAAAATATAACCCTTTAATGCAGACTGCATATGACTTGCCCCTCAACTGTAGATCCTGTCAACTTGCATTATTCATGGTAACAGTAATATTTAAGAAATACCCTCTAGCAAAAAGCTTACACTGTTTTTTTTTTTTCAGTTTGAGCAGACTAAATACCAGATTAGCAACAGTACCACCAACATATCTTAAACATTAATCGCTCAAAATGGAATTCTGTTTTTGTAATTCCTTAAACCTATTAATAGTTTACATCACATCCTTCACATTCACCTAAACATTGTATTTTTAACATTAAAACGATTTTGTGCTTAGTAACAGCAAGTTGTAAGAAGAATATGAATGGAAATAAAAAGAGGTAAACAGTATTGAAGGGCTATTCGTTCTGTCATCGAAGTACTGTTAACAGTTTTTTATTTCATCTTAAAATATACTTCTGACTGCCACTGCCAACTCTCAGTTCACTAAGGAAAATCTGCACACAAATCTTTATCATTTAAATTAAAAAGTCATTCCCATGTTTTAACGACAAAGAGAAAAGAATTGTAACCTGAAAGGACACTGGAAATACGCAATGGTAATTTATTATAATGCCAAACTGATCTTTCCAGATGAAGTAAAAGCAAAATCTGACAAATCTATCTCCTGACTACCAACAGCCTCCAGTGAAATGATGACAACACGACTACATTGCTTCCTCTTACATGCTGATTTACAATATGCTTTGCTGATGATATTTAAACAATAGCTAGTGCCAAACGGGACGGGCAGTGCTGATTATATTAGCAGTCTTCTTGTGCAAAATAAGAAAGTGTCTGTTCATCATTTTTCTAGGTTTCCTAGGAAAACAAACTTATTTTATCATCTTGTCTACCTGCTACCTCTACCCAACTGACAGTAGAAGAGTCCTGAGGACAAGGCAGCTGTGGATACTGAACAATTTAGAGGCTGTCTTTAAGGGGAAAGATACGGCAGTAAGAGATGCAGGGCACTCAGACACTAACAGAAAATCACAAGTCAGTATTTCTGCTGCTAAAGGAGAAGCTTTTTCTCAGCTGTCAAAGTTTTGGGTAATATTTTGGGTTTGTACACTCTCCTAGGGTCAATAACAAAAAAAAATAATCATTTTTCATCTCTTTTCTGAAACTAAACCTATGCACATATACATGAATGCAAATAAAACTGAAGGACAGAAGAATTCTCCTATTCAGGAACCCTACCACAGGTTTCAGTTGGTCGTGCTGCAAAGGTTATAATCCAGTGATAAGAAATAATAACAGAGAGGTAGAGTGAGAACAGGTATTTTAACTGGTATCAGACAAAAAGTACTTTATCTGTATACAGATAATGTGGAATCAATTTTGTACTGTACAGAATCAAATGACAGACAAAATAAAGATCTTCATCAAAAGTCTGACATTCCTGCCTTTAAATTTAAAAGCAAAACTCAGCTTCAAATGGGAGCACGTGTTCTTTGGAAAGGCAACATTAAGTTTATTTGTATGCTAGCCAAAATAGACCCCAATATGCGATCTCTTCTAACTAAATCCAGAAACAACTTCTGCCTAACTATGTGCACAGGTCCTTTGCTGGGCCAGGAAGCAAGAGTCATACACTCGTGGCCCACACCCTTAAATACCTCTCTACAGCACCAGCCAGGAAGGTGCAGCACACAGCCACTATAAACACTGTATTTCATATCATCTGGAAGCAGCACAGCTCACTTGCCTCCCACTCTTGCATGGGGTCATGAATTTCCTGGCATGCACTAATAGCATTCTCCACAGAGTGGTCCATCACATACAAACAAGCACATTTTACTGCAAATAAGAAACGGTGGTATGAAATAAACTCAATATATACACTAGAAATCTAGTCGGTATCATTCACAGACATTTTGCTGTTGTTACAGGCTGCAAAGATACATAAAACATCTTGCATTCATAGTCTTGACATTAAAAAGGCAAACATTTGGTACTTCTGCCTGAAACTCCGCTAAAGGCAACACATAGTTGCTGGAGTTTAAAAATATCCCTTCTAAGTACTGTTTTGGGAAACTATAAATAGTCCGTTACAAAAATTTAATGTAATGACTCTATTATTTTAATAAATAACAGAGTAATTCAACATTAGGTGTGGTCTTAAGGTTACAGATTTCACAGACTATTAGGAAAAGATAAAACTGAGGACAAATCCTTGCATGAAAGACGTGTGATAGAGCTGAAGGAGTGACTATCCTCTTGCTAATAAATCATTACCACCATCAGACAGTGCATAAATCAGCATCGTTCAGCTGTGAAGATTTCTGGGTTGTGTATCAGAGTTTTTAACAATTTGCCTACGTAGCTCGACCAGTACAGAGTTAAGGAAAAATCTTCCTGTCAAATAATTCAGTTGGACCTGTTCCTGCTGCCACTAAGGCCAATAGAAGCACTGTCCCAGAATTCAGTGAGAGTAGGGCAGGATCCAAAGTTGTGGTGTGATCAGTTTTGCTGTTTATGTTAGTGCTGTAACTATCACTCTCCAACTGGAGATGATGCTATTGATGGTAAGGAGACTTATCAACACCAATTCCATTTGCAGCTTGGCCTTAATCCAAGGTGTCTACAGCAGTGAAGTAAATTACATTCAGGAAAATTAAGGAATCAATTCACTAATCAGATTTTAACTTTTCTTCCCATCAAAAAGTTTCCATCCGTGCAACTTTTGTTCTAATATCATCCTACACATTTAGGCACTGAAGCAATCTCTTTAAAAATCATATATATAGAGAGAGAGAGATAGTTACACACATTCATGGAAATTCCCCTTGAAAATGTTCCTTTCCTTCTGGTTCTAGCCTGCCACACAGATTTAGAAGAAAGCTGTTTCTAAATTACCTCAGAATCATGACCGTGACTCAATAGTGACACAGCACATTACATGGTTTTTGGCAGGAGGTAATACTCTATCATCACTTCCCAGTTTCCCTTGGTAAACTTTCCCAGTTTTCCCTAGTTTCCCATGCCAGTTCCTCGCAGACCATCCTCTAAAAGGGACTCCTACTCATCCCTCATAAAGGGACATTTCCAAACCAAAGCTATGTTTTTGTGCTGCATAATAAACTAACTTTTGAACTGTATGCAAATGACATTTAGATAAACTGCCATTAAATTGTGGACTCAAACTCACAGGGATCATGTACGTCACCCCTAAAAAGGATTTGTCTTCTAATTAGCAACTGCTCTTGTGCATCTTGTCTCCAACAGAGGCCACAGGTGCTTGGAGCACGGTGCAGTGCTTTGGGGACCTTGACAGGCTTGAGAGGTGGGCCCGTGCAAACCTCACGAAGTTCAACAGGGCCAATTGCAAGGGGTTGCACCAGGGACCGGGCAATCCCACGCACAAATAAAGGCTGGGCAGAGAATGGGTTGAGAGCAGCCCTGCAGAGAAGGACTTGGGGGTGCTGGTGGATGAAAAGCTAGACATGAGCTGGCCACGTGTGCTTGCAGCTCAAAAAGCCAACCATGTCCCTGGCGGCATCAGAAGTGTGGTCACCAGTGTCTGTCCCTGTCTACTCCGCTCTTTTGAGACCCTACCCGGAGTATTGCATTCAGCTCCGTGGCTTCCAGTGTAAGAAGGACATGGACCTGTTGGAGTGAGTCCAGAGGAGGCCACAAGGATGATCAGGGGGCTGGGGGACCTCTGCTATGAAGACAGGCTGAGAGAGTTGGGGTTGTTCATCCTGGAGAAGAGAAGATTCCAGCAAGACCACATAGCAGCCTTCTAGTACCTAAAGGGGGCCCTACAGGAAAGTTGGGGAGGGACTCTTTAGCAGTGAGTGTAGGGATAGGATGAGGGTAATGGTTTCAAACTAAAAGAGGGTAGGTTTAAATCAGATATAAGGAAGAAAGTCTTCACTATGAGCGTGGTGAGGCACTGGAACAGGCTGCCCAGAGAAGCTGTGGATGACTCATCCCTGGAAGTGTTCAAGGCCAAGGTAGATGGGGCTTGGAGCAACTTGATCTAGTGGTGTCCTGCCCATAGCAGCGGGGTTGGAACTAGATGATCTCTAAGGTCCCTCCCAACTCAAACCATTCCATGATTCTATGGATATGGGTGGATTGTTCCCTTCACTAGACCAAGGCATTTCTGCATATGACTGTGGGATGGATCTGACTCTTGAATTGCTGCTAAAATGCCACACCCTGACTCCCATACAAAGTACATCTTTGGCTGGCTTTAAGGAACGCCAGGACAGACATCTTTCTATGTTTTGATGTGCAGAAGTCTTAGCTTGCCGCAGAATCTGGGTTTGCAGTAATGAAACGCATACTCTGTTCTTGTCTTACACGGAAAGTGAAGAGTTATTTTTGCTTGTGTTAAAAAGTCTTGAGGATAACAAAGTTACACATTTCATACAACTCCTACTCACCTCCTCAGCAGCACATGCATCTTTCTCTTTATTTCTTGGCAGACCAGCCTCTTCAGCTAAGAGGACATACTGTGTCTAAAACAAAACTGTCTTTGTATGACAGATAACAAACTAACTTGTGAATTTATATGAAAGTCACGGAGCTGACGTCTTAGGGTTTAAATGATGGCTTTTTGTAACATTATGTAATTACTGCCACAAAATGAAACGTTCATTCTGGGTAAAATTCAGAGGAACATTAAATCAGTTAACATGTATGTATACACTGAAAGCCTTGAGGACATGCAACATTAAAGAACATCCTATTCTGTTCAGCTCCAACTCCACCCCTTTGGCAATAATCAAGAAGAAAGGTAAAATCTTAGGAAATAATCTGGTGATTCCCTACTGACTGAGAAACACTGAGGTGGTGAAAAACTCACCTATTTGGCTCCATGCCACCACATCAGCTTAGTAAATATGGAAAACAGCAGCCACAGGATGCAATACATGTTCTAGCACCATGTATGACTCTCCTTCACTACTGATGCACAAATAATGCATCTAGGAACAGGAACAGAAAAGAGGTAAGCATTTTTCGTGTGTGTACCTGCCAAGAGGAACCATGGTCTACTGATATCAAACATACATCAAACACTTCCTCAGCACTTCTTAACAGCTGATTTCTCTCCCTTTCCCCAAAAGCCTGCTCTTCCCGTGGTTTTCCATGCATAGTAAACATTTCATTCTTAGGGCAGACAGTCAATTTATGCATGTAATTATTCCAAAATCAAATCTGTGACTTGAGTTACTGAGTACTAAATGTGATAAATGTTTGGAGGATCTCAATCCAGGAGTGAGTTTAAATTATCCTGTTACAATAGCTTCCTCTACAGATGTTAAG
This sequence comes from Actenoides hombroni, assembly GCA_024336885.1. Taxonomy (NCBI): domain Eukaryota; kingdom Metazoa; phylum Chordata; class Aves; order Coraciiformes; family Alcedinidae; genus Actenoides; species Actenoides hombroni. The sequence goes on from WUAM01000119.1 coordinate 8,787,197, forward strand.
TTACAGTTTTACCTTAAACCAAGTCTGCCTGATGTCAAGCCATACCTGTCTTTTAGCATCTTCAATTTCCACTTGATATCTCTAGGCTAAATAAATTTTTGATATCAGTATTGAAGAAGTCAGCATTACTTTTTACGATGAATCTCAGAAACTTCCGTGAGAGGCTCAGGCTGCTAATACAGTTACAAAGGTTGGCCTTGGAGAAGTTCTCTGGGGACTGCAGGTGAGTGACAGTTGTGTGTATGATTATATAAGCTTCCAAAACTAACTATAGCACTGCCTGCAAAACCTACCTTCTGGTAAGGACCAGAGCTCTTCAGCTCTCAGTTCCACATTATTTTCCCTCTTATGTTCAGTTGCTAGCAATTTCTACAATAATAATTACATTTCTACAATGGATATTAATCATGACAAAAGTTGACTTCATTGGCCTTAGTAATAACTCTGTAGAACCGACAGAACAGATTATATTTTCCAAGCACTTAAAAAACCCATTAATTATGATGTTCCATTACAGTGCTTGTCAATTAAAGTCAATGCTAGAATCCTCTGAAGAAAATGAAAGGCACATTAAATGTAAGTACTTGAAACACACTAAGACAATAGTTCCTCATATGCTGAAAAACTGTTCTCTCCCTCTCAGACTGCTTAATTCCAAATGTCATGCTTTAACAGAAACGAAATGTGTGAGACTTGCAGTCACACTGCATGAAATAAGTTTACATAAGTTGGAACTCTCTCTTCAGTAATCAAGCACTCTCTTAATTCCATGGCTCTGGACTGAATTCTCACTGATTATTAGCATCTTCCATGAATGTACTCAAATAGCTACCTAAGTATCCGTATAGTTGCACAGATGCCTGAGGAGTCACTGCAGATGTTACCTGAGCATGCTTGAGAGGAATGTTACACATGCCCTTGTACAGTGTTCATTATTATTCTTGATTTCCATCAGACCAACAGTCCAATATGAAGAAATGCAAGAATTTACCAAAAAATCGCATAAAGTTACAATTCCTTAAATTCTCTTGGGATGCTGCAGAGAAACCTGCTTAGCATATGTGATGGGTTACCACATCAGTAATGTAAGGTAACAGTGATGGGCGAGACATGACTGTATGATAATGCCAGAATATGGGAATAGAATGTAACCGAAGTCTGCTTAACTTCACCGGGATAGCTGGGCATTCATTCTACATCAAGACCATTTTATGTGAATTGCTGTAAGAACAAGAAGAAAGCCACGTCAGGACCTCCAGATAGGAGTACTTTCTATATATCCAAAAGACTACTAACTTGGAGGATCCTATAATCTGTCTTATTTTGCCAGATGGGAAGCATAAATAAAAAGATAAGCATAAAAACCCTTCAGTCAGAGAGAAAAGGGGAGTGCCAGCTTTCAGGGGCTTCCTGGGGAACAACTTCGAGAGAAGCTCTGCAGAGGGATCTGAAGAAGCTGGAAATACCAGACTAACATGTAAATGAAACAGCATTTTCCCTTCCATGGCTTGATACCCAGATCCTCCTCCCTCATGCTTTTCCTCATATAAATGAAAAAGCAAGTCCATTTTGTCCCCATGCACATGTATGTAAATCGCTGCATATAGCACAGAAAACACAACACATTTTACAATTACCATCTTATTCTGCCATCAAAGGGGAAGGCCATCACTGCAGCTACTCAAACACACCTATCTCTCATTTAACACTTGAACCAATAAAGCTATTTGCATTTACACTATTGAAATGTCTAATAACGTAGCAAGAATCGAACTTGCCCCAAACAGCCCACCATCTAAATAGGAAGGAAAACAAAAAAGATCAAGAGATCAAATCATGTGGACAATTTGCACAGAGGGTGACAATATCAGAAATAAAAACCTGGGTTTTTTACTCTTAACACCTTCACCTAGGTTATAATTTCTCCACATTTAGATGATCTTCCTTTAAAGCCTGGTACTGTGCAGTAAAGGCAAAGTTAGATTTCAACAAAGCTATTTCGTCTCAAACGGGGCCACTGCTTGGCTTGAAGCTATGCTTCTGAATGGTCTTTAAATATGGAATGAGTTGCATGCCCTAACTAGAAATAGAAGCAGCAGAAATCTAACCAAAGTGTACAATATTCATCAGGGAAATGTGGAAAAGCTATCATAGCAGTTTCTTTAAATGGCTTTGTGAGTTTTACTTTTAAGGATCAATGAAATTAGTTACTTAGTAAACTTAACAACGAGTAGAAAAAAAAAAGCCAGTAGAGAGATCAGAAACCATCTTAAAAAAAAATAATTTTACAAGGTTTTTTCAGTATTAATGAATTCCAAGGTCTTAGAATTTATTCTGCTTTCCTTTCATTGGTGGTCGTTAACGCTAACCGCAGAACTGCCCCTGAATCATATTGCTAGGAGCTGATATAGATCCTAAAGTTTGTCTAAAGGTGCTAGCAAGGCCTACACACAATGAACTCAGTATTTCTCAATTCAATGCATCACCCGTGGTAAGGTAAAACATAGCAATGTGCTAAAAAGACAACTATCTTGACACTCCGCTATTTGGGAGTTAATGCATTACAGTCCTGAAGCCCTCGTTTTTGCAGTTTCATGGATTTGGCCATCAGAGCAAAGTGTTACTTTCACCTGGAGTAAGCAGGAAAAGAATAAGGATGTACCTGAAACTGAAGAGTCAGAGGAGCATCACTCTGTGAACAAACAACAAAAAAAAACGCTGCTGCCTTTATTCTGTTATAACACTTGGTGTTCAAAATCTGCTACAATACTGTATCAATCTTTATAGAAGTAAAAGAGCAGGTATGATTTCTGAATCATGGAGTCACTGACTTTGCTAACAGGAAAATACACAAACTAATTTCATGTGTTGGTATTTTTCAGTTTAAGGAGTAAGAGAGAACATGCTTGGAAAGAATAGGAGCTAAAATGAAAAAGATGAAGTCTCTGGTAAACTCAACTTAGTCACAGGGTCAGTTTAGGGGCATTCCCTGTAATTTAATCTTTCATTTCTCTCAGATACACAAGCCTAATTACCTCCCTCCTTCAGGACAAACTGAGGGAATGATGTTTCTTAATTTAAAGCTACTGTTTCATCTTAATAGTCCCTTGGTATGAAGACGCATCAAAATTGCTAATATCTAGACTGGCAGTAAACGAAAAGCTTCCTCAGACTTAACAGCAACAATCACTGATTCTCTGGTGATATTTCAAAAGTCAGACCAGAGGTGACTAGTTTAAATTTAATACTCCCAAAGGAATAACCTTTCATCTATGCTATGATCTGAGTAGCTCTGCTATTACAAGCTGCTCAAAGTAGTCTTTGTGAGAGTGCTTCATAAATGCCAGGTTTAAATGAATCCTGAATTGACACCATTTGTTTTTCTAGTTATTGATGGTTTTTCCTGTTCAATTAAAAGTACTACAAAGCATTTTCAAAAAATACAAAATAGAATTTTTATTTTTTTCCCATGTATTTAAGCATATATGTCTATCAAACAAAACTTTGTAGATGGTTGGAAACTAGAGACTGTCACAGTATTGTATGAAAGATATGCAATATGCTCTAAGTATAAAGGAATAGTAAAAAGTTTGCCTTTGTTTCCACAGTCATCAAGTCCTTCCCTTACATGTACACCTCCTCAATCTACCTCCCAATCAGATCTCTTTAAACATTGAAATAGCAACTCCCATCTCTGACTTGGCAAACGTGTCAGCTTCTATTATGGCTCATTAAGTTTTCACATCAGCATTTTTGTACCTTCTTCATTCATGAAAAGACCTCCCTGCAATATAAGTCTTAACGTCTCCTTTGGCTACCAAAACCTGGCAGGCATTAGAAGGTGTGTTGAGAGCATTCCTCTCATACTGACCAGTGCTATCGCCTTGTTCCTCCATGCTGCCTCTTCTGTATCATCGCTTGCCTCTCACCTTTTACTTAAATTGTAGGATCACTGAGCAGAAACCATCTTCTTGTTCTCTATCTGTGGAGTCCTGCTCAGTAAGAACATGTGTCTAAATAACTATATACAAATAACCTGTCTAAACAGCATAATCACAATCCCACTGTCTCTTGCAGATATTTGGAATTAAAGTACAGTCTCTCAGTTTTGCTATATTCTTCGGATTATGTTGCAATATCTTACTGTATAAATACCATTATTCTTACCTGAAAATTGATTTCACTGCATGTGTTACAAACACAACCAAGCTGCAGGAAAGGATCCTCCCTTCTATTTGCTCCGAATTCCGGATGAATGATCTTACACAGTTGTAGGAGCTCCCCACCTTAACCTTGACCCTGGCTGTCCAGCCAGCTCACTGCAAGGTTAATTAAGATACCTGCATATAAAGGACATTCTTTCCTAGGTGCACAGTAATGAGCTCAGCAAAATAAAGAGAACTCTGCTGTAAACACTCACAAGTCAGATTCCACATGCTCACAGATCAGGTAGTTCAAAGCCAATTTCTTGTGCACTCTCTCTTGGAAAGGATTATTTACAGGTGATATTTTGTTTTTTTATTTAAAGTATTGTTCAAATAAGAGAATGAATAATCCCCTCAAACCAAATACTTAACAAATCCCCCAAAGTTTTGCTTACCCTTTCCAAAACATAAATTTTAGGCAACAAAATGAATGGAATATTTCAGCCCAAGTGGACAAGTTTTGAAAGTAATACCAACTTCAGCTCTAACCAATGTAGCTTTTACCAGGTCCATGGTAACCTGCACATATTAACACTCCTATCTGCACCTAAGCCATGCTACATGAGGTATATAATATCAGTTTTTAAAAGTCATAATTTAAAAAACATTGTCTGAACTTCTTTGAAACTGTGACCCTGCAGTACTTTTCAGACTGGTCAGAACTTATATGATTTATAAGCAATTGAGTAAACACCTTAAAATCTGGTTTTGAACTACATTGTATCATTTGTCTGACTTACCAATCTATTCACTCATTTTCTTTGTATGTATAATGAGGCATTAGAAGTCCCTAAGCAAATGTCAACTAAATTAAATATGTATTGAAAACATACTAAGGTTACACCAGTGCTTGCGTGTCTTTTCTATTTATAGTCAAGTATAAAAGAGTCACATGCACAATCTGAAAAAACCAGCAGTGTTGATTAAATCCCTAGTTGTGTGTACCAGAAGAATAGCTCTTGGTCTGGTTTGGCATTTAAAGTCTGACTCCTTTTCACACGTCCCAAACCCCCCACACATTCTACTGCTAATACTCAGTACAATAGGACTAATACCAGCTGATTAGAACATGCTTCAATGGCATAGTTCTCTAAAGAGAATGAATATCCTATAAGTTAAATGATGACACTAGGTTATATGAAAACCTAATTAGCTCAGCAGAAAAGAAGAAAGGCTTTAGAGATATGAAACTGTCAAAGCAGATCGTTCATAAAGGGGCATAATTTCCTCTTTGCCTTTTAATCTCATTTCCAAAATCACTTCCTAAAGTAGCATTTGCAAATGCAACTGTTTCTGTACATACTTAAGTGCTTGCTCACCTGATGGTGTAACAAATGCGTATCAGTCTCACAACCACCATGACTGGATTCTAGTTTTTAGCCTGCTTGCCACTCTGGCCTCGGAGGTTAAATCACTGAGAGTGCTATGATACTATATTTAAATGGCTTTTCAGACAAGACCAAAGTCATTTTTCACCCAATTAAGTGAGTCTTCAGAGGACATTAACTCACGTTTGCTAAATGAAAATTTTGTCCAGGGACTACTGTTTGATGATAGTGTCTGCTGTGTGCACCCTCTTACCATTTTACAAACTGAATTTCTCTCTTTTCAGCACACGGGTCTCCCAATGTGTGCAATTTCATGTCCTTTGTAAGAAATTGCTTTTGAGTCTGAAAAATACCTGGCCACCTGTAAATCCAGAGGCAGGACAACACTGGCTGAAGGGATCAGTCCTCTGTCGTCTCCTTTATCTCCATCTCCAGCTCTGCGGCCGGGGGCATGAACCCAGACTGGAGCAGATAGATGGAAGGGATATCAGACATGTATTTCACAGGCCTGTGGAAGTTACCTGGAAATTGCAATACCATTAATGACTGCACGATCTATTCAAACGAGCTTTACAACAGGGGCTAGGAAAAGAATAAAACTCCCCCTCCACAAAAGACCTGCTGGAGAAGTGAACTTGTAGCTTTATCATGAAAGTCAGCTTGCGTGTTATAGGTGACTGTATAACGGACGTGAAAAGAGATACTGTGGAGAAATGGAGTCTAAACATCCACTTGGACCCACTGATCGCTCGCTCATCTTCAGGACATGAAGCTTGTGAGTTGAATCTTGTGAAACGTGCTGGCGGTTCCCTGGCTGCACCTCTTTTCCCCACTCAACACAGTCAAACTGTTCAGAATCACAGCACTTGCAGAAGAGAAGCTGGACATGTCTTGCTCGTGCAACGAAGAGTTTTAGTAGGAGCAGAAGTTTTTAAAAAAAATGGTAACTTGAAGCCCCATGTATTGTTCTCACAGAGACTGCCAGCATCAAGTTAGAGGAAGTCAAGGGAAAAGAAGGGGCACACAAGAATCTCTGGCTGCAACTGATTTTGCTCCTTCTTTGTTTAATCGTAATTCCAAGCGGCGGAAGTGGGTGTAGCAGGAAAAGCAAACAGCAAGAAGCTGAGTGATTAAAGTCCTTTTTAATTTGGACTTAAAAGTTTGACCGTATAACCACGGAAAATTCTGTCGTGCTTCCCATTAATTTTGATGCAAATTTTCACAGCATATGGTTAGGAAAATTATTATTTTTAGAATACAAATCAGGGATAGCTACAGCAGCCTCGCTATTTTTTGGTGTGACAGAATTCTGTTTGCTGTCATTCAGAGAGGGTAATTTTCTGTACTGTCATGCCCAGCACTGAGGAGAAAGGAATGAAAGGGAACAGAAAGGAAAAGAAAGGAAAAAGGGAAACAGGGAAAATGGAGAAAAATCACCTACAATTGCTATTGTGTTTCTTCAAGTCGAGTGCTACAGCACAAGTGCAAAATGACCAACAGGAAAGATGCAATGAAACAATACCTGTACATTTAAACAATTGTTCAGATGTTTTTAAAATCAAAGTACCAAAGACAAAATCCTGCTCCTCTCTCAATTCTTATCTTCACTGTCACTTGAGATACCATGTATCCAGTAATAAAAAATAAAAATAATTTAAAAAAG
>WUAM01000119.1:8795639-8818407 GCA_024336885.1 Actenoides hombroni
CGCGCTTTTGATTAAAGGGACACGTCGCTTTTAAGGTATACGTGCGCTAAAACGCGGGAAAGAAAACCCCATGAAAAAGAAATAAAAACCCACCTACCCCCCCCCCCAGCTTCCCCCCCCCCCCCCCCCCCGTATTGACGTTCTTCACTTGCTCATATTTATAAATCAACATAAAAGGCAAATTAAGTTTAAATCAATCACTGGTACTCTCTCTATAAGCTTTGCATCAGAGAGTACTGCACAGCAGCTAGCATCAGGGTGAGAACACTCTGAAAGAGAACAGCTCAAAAAGAGAGATTGTTGCTACCATAGAGAAAAGTGTAGAAAAAGCCCCACAGAATAACAGTGTGTTCACACACTCCCAAAGCTGCTGAGCAGTGAAACTGTCAAACCCAGCTTTTGTTCATGTAAACAGAGGAAGACTGTTCCTATAACAAACTTGCCCCAGAGTGCCCTGCAGGGATTCATGTTGCAATTCTTAATCAATTCCTGTCAGGCATTATTCTGCCAGCTTGTAATCCTATAGTAGGAGAAGTCTGCATAAAGAAATGTTCAGGGAAGAAAAAGTGCAACAGCTCTTCTTTCTTCATGCCATACATGCCAAAGCACTGAGAAAGCATTTCGCAGATATTTTAATGATAATATAGTAGAACCTGAGGTTTTTTTATTATTTTCTTTTTATTGCTGACTGTAATATATACAAGGGTATGTATTTGGAGCCTTTCTGAAGGTGGTTTGAACAGCTTCTGGGTGACTTCTCAGTTCCGGTGTGGCACTGAAGCAATAGCCAAAGAAGTTGGGAGCACTCTTGAGGAAGCTTTGTAGGACAATCAGTACAGTTTTTAAAAAAAGAGACAGGAGCTCAAGATGTGTAGGTTAGTTATTACTTCTCATTTTCCCAAGAAGCCTGTTTGCTATTTAGGTACTAAGGACCAAGTTGTAATAGCAGACGCAACGATATACTAAAAAATGCACATTTATTCTCTCATGCATTTCAATTACTTAGAAAGTAAACACTCCTGCTCTCAGATGCACATGTGCATCCACACAGCTTTGCATTTCTAAACACAGTCTGAGCCCACTCTGCTATGAGAAACACCATGCAGCCTGGGAGAAAGAGGATGAAAGAGGATTGTCAAAGTCAGCCCAACTCCCACAAAAATTCTCTGCACGATTAACCTTACAGCAGTGGCAGGTTATTTTTGTATGAAGTTCATTGAAGGAATTAGAGTGAAAAGTATGCATTTCCTGTTCGTACATTTAGAACATCTCAAGACAGGATTTTTTTTTTTTTCTCCTTTAGGGTCATTCAAGTACAGCATTTACACAGAAATTATTCTCAACTCTGTTGTCCTAATCAAACCTTTACCAGAAATTCCAAAAGACAGCTTGCAATGACAACACTTAGAGTTACGTACCCAGCTGCATTCTATAGACACGTTTATTTTGACAGAAGCAACCAGAAAGATTTCCAATGCTATTCATCTTCAAATGCATCTCAAAACCTAAACCTATTTTGCTAGCCTATTACAGTACATACATTGCAGAGGGACAGTTAGCAAGAAGAGTGGAAACTTTGCACTAGACAGGTTGCAAGCTGTAATTCTCCATATCCACCTGACATGCATAGCAAGAGGTTGACATGTGAATCAATTAAGTGTCTGGCACCTCCACTAAATCCTAAACATGTGTCATCATCTCATCCTGTAAATGTCAACTACAAACTCTTTCATCTCCCACCAGGCCCTGTGCAAACAAATTACTACAAGGATTACAGGAAACCTTGTATGGCTTTTAACCACAGAGGAATTCGGAGAAAGGGGTGAAGCAGCAATTTTATAATACTTCCATGGAAAATGGAAAGTCAGTGTAGCAACTGAGCATGTCCAAAAATGTTGGCCTATGGTAAAGCCACTACAGCCTTCAGGTTTTTATGGCCCAGAAAGCCACATATGTCCGTGGAACTGTGTGGGATCTGGAGATGCATGTGTGGGCTTGCGCCATGAAGAAGAGGTTGGAGCGGAGGAGAGAAGGAGAGGAGCTCATCTAAACTGTCTGCTATTTCTGTACTGCATCACTTAAACTAACAAAAAAAATGTTTGTGCATGACAGACAAAAATGATGAATTATCTCCAAACATGGGAATCGATATTTGTTATTCAGAATGAAAACAAGTAAAGGAGGTCTAATGCTTTTCGCCTTGTTCAATGAACTGGGAGGGTTAGATCCAGCTCTTCCTTTCATAACATTGAGTATTTGCTGCTTTTTTATGTAAGTGGAAAAGGCAGTTATATTAAAATATCATTCCCACCCAAGTTCAAGCCACAATACCTGAAGGTTTGCCAATTTTTTTGGCGTATCGCTAGAAAATTGCGCTGCAGTGTTTTCCAGGATTGGTCTGCCACTCCTATGTACTTTTCTCTGTTCAAATATTTTCTCAGAACTGCTTTTGTTACAGCATTTTTACTTCTTTCAGAGCAGGGAAAGTTTATTCTGCGCACAACTAACTCAGGCCATGTTTAACTGCACAGTTTATTTCCCTACTATAAGTGCTGTTGCTATTGTTTGCAGTCGAAGACATAAATAATGCAAAAAACCCTCTACTAAGTATGCACAAAGTTTGATCCCCTATGCCCAAAAGATTTTAAATTTTCATAAATCAAAGCAAATATATGTTTGCAATCAGAGCTGCTGGAAAAGTAGTTCACTGTTTCCTTTAAACTACCCAGGATTAGCTTGGCTGTTTGTATAAAAGGTCAGCAGGGAGAACATGCAGGTATTATTAGAAATGCCCATAGTAATAATCTAGTAAGTCAATTTTTCTTCCAGGTCAACACAAGGTAGGGCATTAAAGTACCGTTTTCAATCAGATAAAGGATACAATGTCTTGAAAATGTGTGGCCATGGAAAAGCAGTGCATACGTGTCTGGATTTCCATGCATGCAACATTAGAGTCTTGGCAGCCTGGTCGTTTTTTACAAATGAATAGCTGTGTTACCTTTAACAGCTTCCTGAAGTCCTTAAAGGGTCTATATAGTTGTCCTGCACCCTTAAAGAGTTACAGTGTTGCAGCCCAGAGGTAGCTTCTTTTCAGTGATGGGTGAAGTGATTTTTGTTTTTTTTCCCTTGTATAATTCATAAGTTAGCAAGACCAGAGTTTTGAATTGCAAAAGTAGGACATCTGTCACCATGGGGAAGCAATGGGGGAGTATGCAGTGTGCTTCTGACAGCTGTGGGCTGTGGTCACTAGAAAGGTGCCTACTTGATTTCCACTTCAGCATTCCAGACATTTGGCTCTGTCATCTTCCAAGTTTCTTCTACAGAATATAAGCTTCTTCCTCATTTTCAGTCATAACCTCTTCCCAGTTTGGCCACCAGCTTCTTCCTTCGAGTTACGGGGACCCACCTAAGCACATCCAGCCCTCTCCCAGCTATTTCTGTCTAGTAGGAAATTACACTGTCAACCACTGCAGAGAACAGGAGCTGGCTCAACGGATTTTTGTGAAAGGATGGATTCTTAATTTGCTTCTGACACAGGCAAAGATGGGCCAAGTTGCAGTCTCACACCATAAAGCAAGTATGAAGTACAGCATGGGACAATCAGACACATCTGCCCGGGTGAAATGAACATGAATTAGGCAGATTTATTTGAGTCCTTACCACAGGGATAACCTGCTATGGAGATTAATTCTCCCCAAAAATCTCTCGGTGCAAGCAGGAGCAGTAGCTATGCAGATTTTTTCAATGAGACACATGCATTTTTTTAGTCTCTTTTGAAGCTTGTGTCTTACTACTGCAAACCACTTTCTGGCTCTGCAAATGCAGTAGGAAATAATGAATATATCTTCTTCCTCTAGGACATTCAAGTTCATGTTTGCTTACAGTTCAGAAGTACTGCTACACTCATTGGCAGTGGCACAGTGTTACCCCAGTATGAGGATCAACAGACTCCAGCCCAGGAAACAGTTGCTTCCTCAGCTGATGTGGCAGCTCCCTTTGTAACCACAGACAGTAACACAGACTACTAATCTGGTTTATAGAGCGATCCAGAATGTGGTTATGGTCTACTAGAGTCAGCTGTATAGGATGTGCTTAGGAATTTGCACAAAGTTGCCATTCTTTGGCACAGAAACACACCACAGAGCCTGTATCTCAAAGTGTCGCTTCCAAGTCACAGCAGGGCTCGTTCATGGAGCTGGTGGAACCAGGGCAGGACAAAAGGACAAGCAGTGGGGCTATCTGTGACAAGACCACTGACCTGCTGTGCTGCAGATCCACCTTGGTTCTCACTAAGTCACAGTGGAGCATGCAGTGGGACACCCTGAAGAGATGGCCAGGCCCTGACAGCCCCGAGTCTGACAGCTTCTAGGTGCTCCCATAGCCAGTGGGCTGGATGTCTGTCACAGGGACCTATGTCAAATCTCATGCTGGCATGGGTAATGAGGATCAATTGCAGCTCAGGGAGCTTGGCTATTGCGGCTTCCAAGACTCTATATCCTTGGGCACCATTTCACCCTTGCTATTTAAATTGATAAATACGTAACAGTTCAGAAACAAATACCTATCAGGTAACTATCTTCTACACCAGCAGTACTTCTACAAGTACATCACTTGAGACAGTCCATTGAAACTCATTTTTTTTATATTCCACCTTTCCCTAGGAAGTGTTCTTGCTTAGCACAATTTTTTTTTTCTACATTAATAACGAAATAAACTCCTTAACAATTCATTAACAACAATTTTCTCTCACTAGAGGAACTCAACTTTGAACCAAACTGTAAGATGGTAGTGAAAGCAAAAGAGCTTCCCAACACCCCAGCACACAGAAAGTAAGGTATTTCTATTATTATATTCTGCTAGCTATGTAGCTTCTTTGTTTTTAATATTATCAATGGTTTTAATATTATGTTGTAAGACATGGTTTCCATTTCTGTGAGATTTTTGGGACCTTAGAAGAAGACTTGACATAGGAGACAGAAATACCTAGAGAGAATACACCACAAAAACTGTAAAATTTACTGAGAGAATTAACTGAGCATGTTAAGAAACTTCTTCATCATGCTCCTGATTTTCCAAAATAATTACACGCCTCCCCCTAGGGGGATCCTAATTGTTCTGCCTGCACTGAACTGAAAGCCCTTCTACTTTAAATAGTACATGACTGAGGAAGGCACACTATCCCAGGGAGACACAGCATTTCCATGTACTCTAATGCAGTCATTCACTAAAAGCATCACCCAGCTTCTCACCTGTGAGCAGTAACGATGTTCTCCCTCTCCTCAAACTCTTCTAGGCTGGAAGTTTGACTACAAACATCCTATCATCTTGTTTACTGTAAAACAGTGGGTGATAAAGAATCCTTTAATGTCACTTTTAGGAAAAGATTTCTACTCCTTACTCGAAATGCCTGCTTGCTGCTGCAGTAACAACGACTATTTCTGTAAATGTAACTAGACAGGGAATTCATGATACTCTCATCATTCACATGAGGGAGTTCAACTCTCATCTATTCAGTCCAGTACACTCAAAAAACTAGCAACCAAAAATAAGCTTGCTCTATACATCTTATCTTTGCACCTGCTTGGATTCTGAACACACAGGAATGCAGCTAACCCAAGTAGATTGGTCCTGAGGAATTAAAATATGGTAATTCTTTCCAAAAGCTTACTGCAGAAACTCAAAGCACCTATTGTATTTTGTACTAAAGATTCTCAAACAGTCCAAATCAGGGCATCTCTTCTGATGTAGGGAGACCTTCGCCAGGGTGCATCAGCTGAGTAACTAATCCTTCTAGTACCAAACTAGCACAAGAGAAATGGAACATTCAGCATAGAGTCCATCTCCTAAGTGACACCTTTCTGCATGTAACAGCCTGTGAAGGTGTTTTCAGCAAAACACTGATTTTAGGTATTATTGCAAATCAACCATTAAAATCTATTGGATATGGTCACAATTCACCTTAAGATGCAACATTTGGGTTCTTTTAATAATGTGGAAAAGACATATGTAAGAGATTTAATTGGCTTATCATATAGACTGGCATTTCACATACTTCTATCTCATCAACTATATCAATATTTAAACATAATTTTATTTGTATTCTAAATTTCTCCAAGTTTAAAAATATATTTTCTGTGTTAGGGAAACATATGAACACACAAATGAGGAATTATTTTAACCTGAATGCTGAAGAAACATTCTTTTTCCCTACCAAGTACTGACTAGCTACATATTTATCACATACAGTAAACCAACAGGCCACAACAGTTCTTTTAGTCAATGAAGCAGAAAAAGTCAAAATAGAACTTGTTGGTTTAGCCTGTAAGTCTGACCACAGAAAATGACATTTAAATAACCAAAGAATCACTGAATTAGATGCTGTAAGAGACCTCAAGAGACCATCTAGCCCAGCAGGGCTTTGACATGACAGCCTGAAGGACAATTCATTCAGGCCAAGGTCCATTCCTTTTTCCCAAGGAGCCATTAGGAGCAAGCTGTGAGTCACAGGAATGGTTCTGGAGGTGCTGCCCTCTCCATCATCATCTTTGCTGGGGCCACACATCCCTCACCAGATCACAGCAAATTATCTGGCAATACTGTACAGTAAAAATTACGTAAGGCTGTAGCCCATTCTCTTCCAGCGAGTCAAGATAAATACAACTAAATCTCCCAAAGGTGTTTTTCAGACTTGTTTTCAAAAATCTCCCCACCATGGTCTGTGCAGCTGTACCTCAGCACAGACCACAATTCATGACTTTGCTTAAATGTGATAGGAAAGGGCCTGAAGACAAAGTGATGGGTTAATGGATTTTGTGCTGACCTGTGTCTGTCGCTTTTGCTGCAAACAAAGCACTTCATAGCTCTATCCTACAGCCAGTGGGCCTGGGGAAGAACGGTTGCTGGTTATGTTTCAAGAAATTTTTGCCTATTTGAAAACCGATGTTTGTTCTTTTTTTCCCTTTTCTATGTTTAGCATACCCCATTTGGCACTTTTGTCTAAACGTAGCGTATTTGCTGCTCTCTTCTGTACGTTATGGCATCTGTTTTCTTCATGAGGGCAGAGCCAAAAAGTGAACAAATTACTCCTGGCCTCAGAGGAGGTCTTGCCAATACATCTGATATTGACAGGCCTATGAATATATTTCAGAACAATGTTTGCTTTTTTTTTTTTTTGAAACAGCATGACAGTGTTGACACACTCAGTTTGCTGTCCTTCACAATTCCCCATTCATCCTTTGCATTATTGTTGCCAACCAGTTATTCCCCGTTTTACATTTTGCAGCTGATTTCTTTTTCATCTGCTTTTGAATTTTTTGAATTGTGTCTTATTGATCTCAGACCATTTCTCCAATTAATCAAGATGATTCCAAATTCTAACCTGCCTCTCCAAGGATTCAGAAGCAGTTTCGGGTTATTATCATCCAGATGTTTTATAAACATACTGTCTGCTCCCTCATATAAATTATGCATGCAAACTGTGCTCAGAAGGATGGAAGGATGAACACTTGCCGAACCCCATCCGAACCAACAACCCTTTGTGACAGCAAACCACTGACAGTAGCATATTGATCATGTTGTTTTTAACAGTTTTACAGCAAATTCCTATTTTTACTTCATTAGATTGCTAATCAGAATGTTACACGGAGATGTTTCAAAGCTTTGCTGGTCAGACATAACACTACTTGGACTTCCTCTCATCTACCAGGCTACCTCACTATTGGAAAAAGTAATTTGATGTAATTCGTACATCACAAAAGTACATTTAATGGGTTTACCATCTTACTATCCTCAAGATATCATAAACTGGTTGTTAAACAATTTGGTGTCTTGCGGATACTGGTGGAGCCCCTTTGTCTGCGATTCCTTAGCTCTTCTTTTTCTCCTCCAGACCACTGGGCTATCTCCCCCTCTCCTTCATGGGTTTGCAAAGATAACTGCTAATGCTTCAGAGATTGTTTCAGCTACTTCCGTAAGCAGTCTAGGATGAATTCCATTGGGAGCTGCCAACTTGAATATATCCAACTTATCTAAACACAGTTTAACTCACTCTCCTCCTGTTATGAACTGCCTTTTATCCTTTGCTAAAAATCCTGCAGCCCTCTCTGCATCTGTCACCCGTGCTCACCATGGTGGCTAAAGCCAGGTTAATATCCATATCATAACAACTGAACTGTCTGCCCTTTACATTTTAAATTAAGCCCTAAAAGAAATATTCAAAAATTTCAAGCAGGATAATTAACTCTCCAGTTCCGCACCTCCAACAATATTTTCTAAGCAAATAGATTTCAACATAGTTTAAAAGTTTTTTCCTGTTTTCTTCCAAGTATCTCTGTTTATTACTTCCAGATATTGACAGATACAGAGCTTTCCATGGTTAAATAATCTTATTTACACAGTGATATAGCATGTACTTAATGCAGCATGTCCACTATTCAACACCATTTCTGTAAAAGAATTGCAAAAGAAACAACATACCATCACTGGTTTTTCATTTTTTTAACTATGTACTATTTCCCAAGTTCTGATTTTAATTTTGGGATATTACACACTGTAGATTTATCTTGCTAAAGCAGTGTAATAAAAGACAGTACCTTTTTAACTATTTTGCCAAATCAGTGAATACAGGGATTTTTATCCCTGCGTTGTAGCACCTCCCTGTAGCAAGCAGCATACACTAACAGCTTTCCTTTGGCAAACTTATTTTTTCAACAGAGAACAGCACTTTACAGCCTTTCATTTTGAATTGTTAAAGCAGTACTTTCGCAGATAAGGCATCTCATTTAGATTAAACATAAAAATACAGTTTATAAATAAAAGTTCAATTTGTACA
Organism: Actenoides hombroni; assembly: GCA_024336885.1. Classification (NCBI taxonomy): domain Eukaryota; kingdom Metazoa; phylum Chordata; class Aves; order Coraciiformes; family Alcedinidae; genus Actenoides; species Actenoides hombroni. The sequence continues at coordinate 8,804,470 of WUAM01000119.1, forward strand.
CACTTTGCCTATTTTGGTCCAGATATATAACAAAAAAAAAAAAGTGTTTGTCTCAGAATAAGATTTCTCAATTTATCAACATTGGTGTTGATATTTTGAGCAACTACACGTGCCCTTTTGAAATTAATGCAGGAATTAATGCTTTTCTATTATATTTGCTGTTGGTTTGCAAACTATTTAAAAGCATGAGGTCCCAGGACCTAACTCTATACTTAGAATTTTGAACACACAAAACCCCCCTGGAACTGTTTCAGTGCTCTAACTAAAGGTAACGGCCATTAACCTAGAAAGTATTTATGAACATTTCTTCCTTTCTGCAACTTTTAATTGCCAAACTATGAAACCCACCGTAAAGCAAAAAAAAAATAAATTATATGAAGACTTGAGTTGCTCAAGTGTTCCAAATTTCTCTTTTTACTGATCATAAACGCCACTGAAGGTGTTTGCATACTGAGATGATAAAGAATGGCTTTAAGCCACATGGAAGTTTTGGGTGTTCCTTGCCCTCCTTTTGCAGATCTCCTTGGAATCAGCAAAAAGACAAAAATGGATAGAGAGAATGAGTGCTTATGTGAGAAAAGCCCTATGCATTTATACAGGTTATGTGAATTTAATATGTGTATTTTTTCATATTTCTGGACATCAGGATATAGCAATTGACAGGATGTATACACCTGAATCTAACTTACCTCTTAACTTTATTTGAGGAATGGAATGAGCTGCCCCAAACTTCTGTAACAGAGCAATGTACCGATCTGCCTCTTCTCCAGAGAGTCGGCTGTGGTTTCTCTTTTGCTTTCTCTCTCTCTGAGTTTGCATGAATGATTTCTCAGCCAACTTTCTGCTGATCTCTAATGTCACAGGCAATGGAGTGATCACCTGGGAACTGTGGTCACGATGCAGTGTCAGCGTTTCAGTGCAAGCCTCCAGTGTGCTGAGCCAGCAGGACCCAGCTGTCCCTTATCACTGCAAGGTCTGTTTGCCTTCAGCTAACATGCTGTGCATCCAGATGTGTCAAAACGTCTCTCAAAGCAAATCCTGCACTTAAACATGGCAGAACTCTGGGCAAGTATTTTTCAAGAGCATTTCATGTTTTATTTATCAAAATGCTGGTTTAGAAATCATGCAGGAGTCAGAAAGCAGTAGTGGAGGGATGCATCCATCTATCTGCTGCCTCTCCACAAATGAAGCAGCCAAAACAAAGACACCAAAATGGCATCAAACCTCTCATTGTGTAGCAGATGGACTAGCACTTACCTGCAGCATATGTGCTAATCATCTGTAAGGACCTGGAGGGTTACAAAATTCTCTTTGATTCCTGCTGCTTCCAGCAGCAAATTTGCATGAGAAGAAATTTGAAATGTATTTTAAAATTTCACGATACGACCTTCTCTATTGAAATTTAAGTCTGTATTACTGGATAACAAATGAGAAAGCCTGAAAATATAAACAGATTATGCATTCTCCAGGGATGTGTCCTGAAGAAACTGCAATAGATGCTGGGCACAAGAGTCTAAACATATGAAGACGGCACATGTGACAAACTCTGTATCAAATTTATGACTCCACACAACTTTATTGAAGAGACATTAAGCAAGGGAGATTTCTGCAGGGAGGGAAGAGTTCATTTTCTTTGGCAATTACAGTGCACTAAGTAAAAGAAAAGTGTCAAAACAGAATTGGCTTCACATTCTGTTTACTTCTGAGCTTTCCTACCACTACTGCTGTACTGGACATTAATAAAAGGAATGTGAAATGTGACCTGGAAATATCCCATGTATTCCTAGCATATCCACCTTCTTTCTACTGTTAATTAAATCTTTTAAGCCACTCCACAAATAAGTCTGGTTCTGACTTGTAGTTATTTAAAAACAGAACAAAGGTAAGGTACTCAGGCAGCACCCTGAGCATAACAAGCAAATATTACTTAAGCCATGGAATTTCCCACTGATCAAAACTGCTTTCAAAAAAGTCACTCTATCAGCTACCAATCAGAAACCAGGAATGTTTTGTAGTGAGGGATAAAACTATATCCCCATCTACTGTATATACACTGAAGCAGTTATTCTGCCACCTGGAGGATTTTTCTGATGTTCCAGAAAAGCTCAATCCAAACCGTTCACTGGACAGTGCTTTTTAAATTTACATTACTATTTATTCCACATGGCACACCTAAATCATCAGGGATTAAATGTAGGGGGGATTTGGAAGGTCAGAGACATTGTACCTCAAGCTGTCTAAAAGAAATACCCAGGAAAATCTGTTTTTGTGTAATGACCCTCTCAAAATAATAGGGCAGGGCGGGGTTTCTCCAATAATTATTTTTTCTTTTTTTCTAAGACACTCTCATTTAGTGCTCAGAACACTGCTCTGGAGGTCCAGTGGCATGGGGGATAGATATGATTCCTAATTCTCTCATTGCCCTGGTAGACAACTCTTTCATATTTCCTTCCTTTTCTTTGTCCATCTTTTATATTTAACTGTGTAAACTGTTCAGGGCAGGAACTGCTTCTTACTGTATGTACATACAACTACAGCTCTCAGCACAGCTAAGCGCTGTTACCAGCTCTCAGTGCTACCACTGCAAGTAACAGTAAACACCACTGAGCTGGAAATTGCTGGATTGCACTGTATCACTCAGTTTCAGCAGTGTTTTTCCTTAACATACAGGTTATTTTCAGTCTGAAACCCCCCATTTTATTATCAATACAAGTTTGTTTTATACACACAGCAAGAAAGCATGTTTTCTCAATTGCAGTATCTAATGTAGATTTTGATACAGGGTTTCTTTGAGCTACTGATACTCAGCATGTGGAGGTATCATTATTCAAGATAAAGATGACTGACTGGTAGGCAATGAAGTCAGTTGTAGCAAGTATGCCACAGCCCAGATCATAACCTTTTCTTCCAGTGGCAAACCACCTGGCAAGGCTTGTGGCTACTCTTGTGACTCTTCAGCAAATGAGGCACTCTGAACAAGGTGGTATTATTCCTTATTCTTCCTCAAAACTACAGAGTAATTCCACAAGAGGAGTGATCAAATTGAAAGATAAATCACAGGAAAAATGCTTTCAAAGAACACTGCAAATACTAGCTAATTTTGCTCTCAGCTAACTGCAGCGCAAGGCAGGGCTGTTCTGACGTGGTACTTTGAAATCTCCTCTGAAATACCCATATAATGTAAAAAGTGGTCCTCAAAAATCAGAAAGAAGCACAGAAGCCCTGTCTCGTGTGTTTGACATTTAAAAGTAAGCACACTGAAAGGCAGCCATATAATTTTAGAAATATTAAAAAATGTTTACCTAACATATATAACCTGCCATGTTTTATATGATAGAAACTTGCTTTCTATAGGAGACTGGAAAACATAATCCTTCATGCTAGATCATCACTGTGGGAGTAGCAAAAACCCCTCTATAAACCTTTTTTCTTTCGTGTGAGTACAAAACAGTGGGGAGGTATCTGAAAACTGAAATATGGCTTCGACTCAAGAGATTAAAATAATGAGGAAAAAAAAAGCAAAGACACTGGTACAACATTTTGCTTGACCTCTTCTAACTTACAGACGTATTTTGAGCAGACTGAAAGAAAATGGCCATTATTAGCACAACATGTTTTTCCCCACTTGCTTCTGGAATGACGATTACATTGCCAAGTCATTCTTACAGATACTGAACAAACCCTCTTCTAAGACTTCTAAGTTTAATTTGGCCTTTTGCATTTTCATGCTTTTGAAATGTATTTCAAAATACACCGAAGAATCAAATATCTGAATCCACGATACCCACAGAATTTCCCTGACAGCCAGATGGAATTTGGCATAAGCCAGCAGGCACGGTGGTATTAAACTATCTACAGCCAGTTACAATGAAACCCAAAATTGGCATCATGAAACTCCTAATCCTGGAAGGTGGTCTCAGTCTCAGCTGTGTAAGTTAAGTGGTCAAGTCCTTTATATTTCACAGATGTCTTATGTATTTCCACAAAGGTGTCCCGAGATCACAACTGTGACTAAATTAATCTACAATATCACTTTTATAATTTGCATCAAAGGTTCAAACAAAATTTGAAATGTCAGCTAGAATCTAAAGATCATAAAATGATTTTTCTAACTAAACTTCCTGACATTGATTCTCTTGTACCATAAAGACACATGCTACGATTTAAAATAAATTCAGTGCATAGCTTCCACTTCTGAAATCACTCTGAACTACAAACTGCCAGACATTACTGGAACATGGGATCTTTACTCTGCTAGTGGAATCAACTCGTCTCTAAATGTCCAAGGAAACACTATTACTCGCCCTGACTCCACCCTTCCCCGTGGGAATAACAAAAGGAATGCCAAAAAAAAGTCACCTTTCTACTTTCACTGGATTTGTTTACTTTTCCTTACCGGGATTCCTTCTGGCAGGCTGGCAATCCCCATTCCATGAGCCATTCCTGGTGGAGAAATCTATTTACGTGCTGCTTTCCTGACAGGGGAAATGCTGCAAGTGCACCAGAGACTGAAGCACAGCTCTGCCCACATCTTCTCGCTCCGGAACAAAGCTTGGAGTGCCCAACCGAGGTACTAACAGAGTTAAGAATGCCAGGAATCTGTGCTATTTCTCCCTTTGCATAATGGTTCTGCTTAAGGACAGCCTTCTATAAAATTGTTTTGAAATGGGATTTTTATAATTTCTTTCTAGCATGTTTTCAAGAGATACTTTGTACTGCTCAGCTGAAGTCAAATATACAATAGAGAAAGATCTTTTTCTTTTCTTGTGTTTTCTTGTAAGTTAGCCCTTGCCTTTTCTCCATGCAGTTATGATTGGGGCTGCTTCTTGAAAAGTGGGGGTTTCAGTTTTTCAGCCTATTGAATAACTTCTCAATGTTTCAGTATTATTGCTGGGAGCATTGTTTTATTGCCTATCTAATTTTAGAGTCTGTTTCTCCATACTGTCTCATTTCAAAAAAGGTTTTCTTGATTAACTTACTGGGTTTTTAAAAAATCTTTATCCTCAATGTGCCATATACACATCTCATGCCTTGTACTTCCTGAATGTTTCACTCAACCTCAGTCAAATTAAGAAGGAAAGCTTTTGGTTGATAGAATGTTATAGGACAAAAGATACCAGCCACACCATCAGCAAGATCTTTGCCTCATATGCTCAAATGACCTAGGAAAAAATCACGCCTTACTTAGTTATCAACTAACCAATCCAACAGAAGCTACTTTTAAGGGTGGCATCTTGCCTTTTGGCAAGAATGTCAATTTTTTTGACCATATATATTAGAGATAAATATAAGAAGTGGGACAATTAAAAGTAGATCAAAAGTAGTAAAGTTCACTAAGCGCTGGTCTAACTGCTCCCAGGACTGCAAAGGAATCTTTTCCATGGGGTATATTTCACTGCTCAAAGTAAACAATAACAGAGTGGTTTTATCTCCTCCAGTAGCTTAACACACTTTGTACCTCACCCCAAACTCACCTAAACGCAGTGCAGTTCAAAACTATCTGCACCTTGTCCCCTAGGAAAAAACACTGTAGTGGGAAAACACACTTTGATTCAAACAGACACAAAATAGAATAGAATAAATGCACAAAATTTTGGAGACATGTAAAATTTCCATTTGGTGGTTCTACAGTTGCACTAATATGTGACACGCATAAGATAAATTTTAGTTTCATTGTTTAGAGCTATGTATCTTTTCTTGGAGGACAAATTTGGCTTATCTTTTAAATATGACTGCAGTAGAACTATTTATTTAAAGCAGGCAGGATATGCCTTTAAAAATGTCCATCACAAAGCCCCATATTTTACATAAAGTGGAAATCAAATATTGCATCAGTCTGCTGCATCCAGTTGTCCCCTCTTTTTTTTTAAATAGAAAATATAAATGGAGTTGGCATACATCATAAAATGTTTACAGCCTTTGTGGGTCCCAATGTCATGTTTTTCCACCAGGGCTCATTCTGTCATATCTATAAACTTTATTTTTAGCCAATGGCAAGTTACCTTGGTTTAAAAGACCAGTCTTACTACCAGTGCTTCGTTTGAATGTTCACAAGTTTGGATCCTGTTACTTAACAGAAATTTCCTTGGTATCCTAAGGACACCACCAGTTCATCAACAGTACTGTGAGCAAGCTCATCTCTTTGCTGTAGCAAAGAAATACACTACTTGTGCACAAATTGAGAGGAATTGTTCCTCCATTTCCCATGACAGAGACAAACCTTCTCCCTACCTGCTTGTGCTAAGGTTCACTGGCTTTTATTTCTACTCCATTTCATAGTGGGAACTAGTCACTCACTGGGGCAGTCTAGTAGAACAAAGGAATCAAGTGTTAAATTAGGAGTACAAATCCCCTAATTTATCTCAAAGTTTAAGTTTCCATTCCCAAGAGGCTGATAAAATTTCCAACTCGGCAGCTAATGCAGCAATAACTGAAGAATGTTCTGTGTGTTGATTACTTCATAGATAGCATAGAGCCCGTGCAGGTGGCTACATTTACTGGATCAATAGTAAATACAGTTATTTCAGATGAATGGATTGACTCCCTAGTGAACGATTGCTATCATCAGTGCAGCACTCACATCTTGGCCAGAATTTCCACACCAAAACACAGTGAATCAGGGTAGGAATGTCTCTGATTATTTTTTAAATCTATTTGATAATATTTTGGGTGGGATGTCTGTGGATTGAAAGAAGCCACTCCTTTGGTCATGCACTAAGTTTGAAAAAGAGCTGTAACTGGCATTGATACTACACCACTTCCAAGACAGTGGACACAGAAGTACCAGCTACAGCTGTACATGTGCATTAGTTTGCTGTAGCGTTCTAAATTAATTAAACTACTTGGATACTCAGTTTGGTGTAGACACATTTAAATCAATTTCAATAACACTCTGAGGAATTAGATTCATCCATTAATTCATTAATTTAAATTAAAACTATAAGTGCAGCTGAAACGATGTCAAGTGCATTCACAATAACTAAATCGATTGCATTACAAGAATATCAATTATTAATCTAAGGAAATGTGTAGTGATTGCTATTGACTTGTTTACTAGTAAAATAAGTATTTTTGAATTGGCATTTTGAGTCACTCCATGCGACCTCTATTTTACACACACCCGCACACACATGAACAGATAAATGCACCCATATGCAACAGTCTTCAGCCAAGTGCCTTGTGTTTTCCAGACCTAAAGAATGTGCATCTTCTTTTTACCAGTGTTATGACTGGATCCCAGCAACAACAGGAGCCATAGCACAGGTTTGGAGTTGCTGCCTAAACTCGACACGCTTCCTGACATTTAAGAATTGCAATGATCAACAACAGGACAGTAATTTAACTTCTGAACTGTATTTGGTTAAATCAGAAATAGACGTAAAACTGAACAGTAAACAAACTATAGAGCACTATCTGCACATCCCAATAGCAACTGAATAGAAATCTTGTCTTTCCTTGTGATTTTTCACAGGGTCTTTCTAAATTTCCAATGCCACAGGAAGCTTCAGGCCCTTACACAGTGTTTTTCCAACACGTGTTGTCAGACCCCTCAGTCCAACAACAGCCCAGGGCAACCTTCTACATGTCATCTGCAGCCAGTGCATCTCTGTTGCTTCTCTCCACCCTGGATTCCGAGCTCAGATCACTCACACAGCACAGACACACACATAATTCCTGTAGCCTTCCTCCCCTACAAAGAGAAACCACAAAAGTTCAGCCACTCTCTGGGAATTCTTTGTGCATGAAAGACAAATTCTGAACTGAAATTTATAGGTCCAGAATTTTTGTGTATCTTAAAAATAGATTTTTCAATAAAAAGTGCCATGCCCTAAATTTAACTGTGTGCAGGAAAAAACCCAAAACCTGCAGAAACAGACGTAATAGGATATGAACAGTATCTTTCTTTAGGTAAAACAGAAACCTGTAACTCTCCAACAGAATAAAACTGTCATGATACCAGGTATCTGTTTTCTGATCCTGTTCATAATGGCAGAAGTTACAAAAGAGACCAGAATGAAGTTACCAACTGAAAACTACAAAATATAATTAAACCAACATGAAAAGTGTTGATTCTAAAGACAGAGAAAAAATAGTACAAGCTTGTTAGCTTATGAATGAAAACAACTTCTACATGTTTTTCAATTTATTTTTTTTTAATTCAGGTACGCTATGATGATATTAACAGCAACATGACTAGAGTAAAAAAGCTGGGCTTCTAACAAGTGGTTATTTAAGAAGTGGATTTTAAACCTGGAGCTCCTTCTCCATCTTGCAAATTCTCGAACTTGTTTCTGTAGAAACACTATCCCTTTATTCAGGAGAGCAAGGATGGAGATCTGCCAAACTGTTATGCAAGATAATGAAGCAGTTTCTCAGAGGGTGAGAGATCACATGAAATCACATGGACTACAGAGGGATTAAAATTTAAGGAATGTCAAAAGTTTTACCTTACACTAACTTCATAAATTACATGCCATTTTTGTTTCAAATAAGTACTTTGCTCTCGGAGTTCTACAAGTACATAACAAACTAAGGACTTGAGTTTTCAAAATCCTATCTACTTTTACTATTTTTCACATGGAAAGTAAATTCCAATCCTACCTGGGGAAAAAAAAAAAAAAAAAAGAATATTTTCTCTAACAGTGATGACTGCTCAAACTGAAGAGTATTTTTTAATCTAATCTTTTTCTCCTGGTGATGAGAGTGATACAGGTAAAGTTAGTAATTTAAGAAAATACTGATTTCTGCATCTACATATATTTCCATACTTGTAATTTCCAAGAACATCTCTTAGCCTCAATGCTGCTCTTAGCTCATCATGTCATGGCACTTTTCCCCATATGGGATTTTATATTTCGATTCCAAACATCAATTTTATTAGGGGTTTTGTGAGTAGAACCAGTCATAACAATATAATCATAGAACTTCTACTTCACATAGAGCAATACACCCAAAAATTCACAAGAGGACTGCATACAGAAATTTCACCATGTACCTACAAAAAGAGATATTTTCAATATTTGTCTCCACTCCAGCATTTCCTTACAAAGGGTTTTAAATTTATCTTTGGTATGAATCTCCTTTTTATAATCTGGTTACGAGCTATGCTGCTCAGTGCTTAGCAGCTCAAAAATTGAGTCCCAAAGGACCTAATAAGAGGTAGCTCTCACCAAAAGATTAATTTTGATACAAAGCAAGGCAGAAATGGTCTTCTCAGAAGATGTTTGGAGGAAAAAATAATAATTCCAAGGCATAATTAAACTAACTTCCAAGTTCATAAGCTTTTTATTTTCACTTTTAGAATATCGACTACAAAAATATTATAATTTTGCATTTTTTTAACAGCAAAATGCACACCTTGAGACTAAACATAATAAAAAAGGCACATTAAATGTTCTATATAAAACCTAAGCATTTAAAGCACTACTTTACCTATCCTGTGCGAAGTAGTTAAAGAAAAATTATACTAGAGAAACAAATTATACCGCAGCTATCCCTTTAAAGCTTTGCCTTACATTGGAAAAGACAGATAATTTAAGGATTAATTCTAGGCATAGTAACTCAAGGCAGCCACTGTCCATGCTGCTTGCAACATGACTGGCTACTATACACTTAAAATATACAATTTACAAAATAAACATATCATGACTGGCTATACGATTAAGAAATCCGCCAGAGAGGTCTGATAGACTGTTGCTTACAGCCCCAAAGAATGTATTGAACTCCAAATGTTTTACCAGAGTTAAGAGCTATTCCTTGAGAAACACTTTTTTAGTTGAAATAATACCATTACATATAAAAGCCTCCAATAATAAAAACTCCAATCCCCAGTTTCTGCTCAACACAGTCTGTAGCAGATGAGAAGCCTTATGCCCCAGGACCATGTAAGTGAACCAGGTTTCCTCCTGAGAATCTCTCACCTTTTAATAGGTATATATTACTTTTATTTTAAATAAACAGTCTCTGAGGTGTATATATAGAGTTCACTTGAGACTGCTGGCAGCAAGATAGCTTTTCAGTAATATCAATCCACAATCATTTACTTAAGATCCTCCAGTATCACAAATTACTTTCTATTTTAAGATACACAGCTTTACATACATAGGTCAGGTAACCCAAAAGAAGCATACAGCTTTGCCAGGCTCAGAATTTTACCCAGTATGATATTGAGATACTTGAGAAGACATCTGTCATACTGTTAGGCTAAAAAACAGCCACTGATACTCAGCTTCTTGGCAAGAACTGCCTGCCAGTGCAGAAACAGGATGCTAGTCTGCTAAGCCATGTGTCCCTTTAGACATTGGTAATATTTTGTTATTATGCCAGTATTCATTCATGCCTTTTGGATATAACACACCACAGCCACATGCACATGTAGATGCTCTGGATTGATAATCAGGTATTACCTGAATGGTCTCCAGGTCAAAGTTTAAGCAAATACCAAGGAGAATTGTTGCAATGAAACATCTGTATGTACAATGGATCAATCTTTGGGTTTCCAGCTGAACAACTACAGACCATTCTCAAGTAGGCAGAGCATTACAGGGTATTCCTGTGGACAACCTTGTGCTGGCAAGAGATGGACTGGATGACCTAACAGGACTTTTCCATCACCAGACTATGATTCTCTGAACTTCATGCTTTTTGACAGTATTACAAGGTTCGACAGGCATTTCTCTTCAGAAGAGGGATTAAGGTCAGTAAGAATCAGCATCAACTAAAAAAGTGCACATGAGGCAATTGTGATGGCAGTAGGCAAAAAGATATTCACAGTCAGAAAAGTATTCAGTGCTTGCATTTTCTGTACATGCTAAAATCTATGATGTAATCCATGCACTAAATGGAGGAATAAGGAATAAGAGATTCACGCTTTCACACTGATTTTTCTGTTACAGGGAAAGAAGTAAGGTATAACACAATATAAATAAAAACCAATCAAGGTCTAATACCTTAAACATAGCAGAGGCACAAAAGAGTAAATTCCAGTTAAAAAAATTGGTTTGGAAACAAACTGCACAGAAAATCAGTCATGTAAAAGCTCAATGCCTATTAAGAATTTAAGTTGAACTTCAGAAAACAAGTTTGGTTGTAGAATCCAAGTGACACATGAAGAGATTTTCAGAAAAATGAGAACTATCTATATTTCATACCGATATGAATTCTTTCACAGGGACAGTCAGAGGGATACGTTTCTTGTCTTGTAACACCCACATAACCCGGCAGAGTAACAAACCCTAGATGATCTCCAACAACCGTGAGACATAACGAAATGGAACGATCTGTAGCAGAGGGACCAACATGTGGCTCTTGAGCTACAGGGAGTTCTGAAGCAGCTCAAGTCAGCTCTGATACATCACAGGGTCAGCAGCGTGGAGTGGTCCTGGGGAGAGGCTGCTTGGGAATTGGAGTGCTGAGACAGCTGTGACAATGAGTCACTTCAGGGCTTCTGAGCTGCCTGATCACCATCCAACCCAGCTGCTCTCCCACCCTACTATTTTTAAAGCTGCTCTTTCTTTCAGTTCTCCCGTTGCACCAGGAAGGTACCCCTGCAATGTCCACAGAGTCCTCTGTAAACATGAATAACAAACCTAAATATCTAAACTTTAATGTTAACAATTTGGGTGATATGTGTCAGTGTGGAAAGATTCGTTATGTAACTATTATATTCTTATCACCATGTGATGTTACACATTCTGTATCCTCTAAAAAAAAATCACAGAGATCTTTACACTCCTAAACATCAAACAGAATTCAATGTGAGGAAAGAAAACACTTCTGTTTTCTGAAATGGAAGATTCCAAAGAAGATGATATTTATCTGTGATGGTACCTTATGCTTCAGTACCTCATATCTACATTCTTAACACTGAGCATGCTTCTGTTCAACATTGAATTATTATTGCACCTTCCACTATTTATAAGAAAGAAAGAGACAAATCAACTTCACCAGTCAGTTGCATAACTCTCAGACTAGAGGCAACAGATCTGGCTCAAAAGCCAAGAGAAGCACATCTATTTGATGAAATCACTAGTGGTTTTAGGATTTCTGGATTCTATGGAGATAAAAGACAAAGGTTAAAAAAAACAAATCCAGAGAATATTCAGAAGTTTCTCTGAACCATTTGTCAGAGAAATTACTCTCATGTTCTAATCGTAGGTCCCTGGTTTTCTTTCATTACCAGTTGTAGACGATTCAACCTTGTTTAAAACATTCTCAGATCTACAGTTCAGAATAAGAGACACAGTGTAAATATTTTTTTCACAGATAGTCATCAGGTTTCTTCATTACTCACGCTATACAACATTCTGATGCATTCCAGCGTACAATGTGAAATTAAGCCTTGAAGTGACACATCATTATGTACCCAGAATGTAATCTAACATTTAAGGCAGATTTACTCATACGACTGACAACATGATTTGTGTCACCCGATTTTGTAGTTTTTCTTTAAAAAGCATTAATGAAAGAATTACAAGTATAGTGCAAGAGGCCAAGACACAGAAATGAAGCCAGCTGTGGTCAGAAGAACTTGATTCACAAGGTTTTGACAATAGCTTCTACACATATTTAAATAATCTGGTATGTGTGTGGGCAGGACTTAGACCTCCAGAGAAAACTAATGAGGTAAACCCTTTCCTGCTGGTAAACAGTAATCGCCAGTCAGCAGCTTTTTGTTTCTACAGTCGCTGGTCTTTCCCAGTCCTACTGTCTGCTGCTTGCCACACTGCAAAAAGCTGGTGAAAGCAAAGCCAACTGCTCCAATTAAAACACAAACCGATAAAACTGTGCTTCTAGGATTTCCTGTAACCCAACCATTTAAAGCAATAACTAACCAACTTCTTATTACTTTTATGATTGTATCAAAGATATATTCAGAATAAAGAGAGGTTTCAAGCTAAACCTACTGCAAGCACCTGGAAACCTGTGAACCTACTGAGGGTAAGAGAACCTTTGCTGCAGCTATCCCGCATTTCTCGCAGCAAGCCAAGCAGTGGTTCCCTACACCTTCAGTGCTGAGCTGGGCCTGCAGATGTGGTGTGTGCTGGGAAATGGGGGAAAATCCACTTACCCACACACTTACCTACTGCCTTCTCTTTTGCAAATGCCTGAGAACTCCACAAAAGCACGTTACAAAGGACAAGGACAAAAAAGGGAGGATGCATAAAAGGTTAATTCTCTGCTCTCTATCCTCCCTGCCAGAGCTCTTCAACAAAGACACCTCTGTTCCCATCTGTGAGAGAGGTATGATAACCAAGAATTCAAATTTGCTATTAGCAGGAGCAATACTCTGATTTTTAAATTGTAACAATCCACTTCTGAGGATTCCCTTCTGATTCCTGGAGTATTAGAACCATTTACAATATTAATGGGTTTAAAGAAAAGCTATTAAAAGTTAAGCAAGATAACCTTAATGAGATCTGAACCCTACACGGCAAGAGAAAGACAAAAATAGCAAAGATTAGAAGTAGGCATTGACAGAATGGAACTAAAGGATTTCCATTCAAGTAATGCTTTTTTTTTTTTTTTTTTTCATCCTGAATTACTATTATTTGCAGTTTCCTTTCTTGTTGGAGCAAGGAGGTAAGTGGCAGAGCAGCTGAAATAGATGACATGATGAAAGGCCCTTACTGAGCAAGATGCCTCACTCTGGTTCTGGATGCACCTATGTTTGTAAAGTGCATTCACAGGGTTATGGGTTTGTTGGGTGCTAACAAAATAAAAAATATTGCAACATATTGTTCCTTGGTACACTGAATGAACATACAATAGAAGCCTTTGAAACATGAAGAAAAATCACAGCTAGCCAAGACAAATAAAACTGGCTGCAAAACCTGTGCTTTTCACAGAAGTATCTTCTTGTGCTGAGGGATCATAGGAATGTTTTAGATCTCTTGCTAAATGCTCACCATTAATGTGTGATGCATACTTTGGACTAAT
>WUAM01000119.1:8818454-8829913 GCA_024336885.1 Actenoides hombroni
TGGCTATAAAGTGAATAATAAAAATAAATAATTATTTTCACCATGGCAATGAATTGCTCCATACTTCTGACTAAATCTCCTACAAACAATAATGAGCAGTAAATTAATAAAAATATATGAGAATGATATTAACCAAATGACAAATCAGAACCAAAAATGCCACGAAAAGTTACAGAAGTCCTAAACAATCAAGCTGAACAGACAACATAAAGTCAAATAAAACTTAATGTTCAAAAATACCAAATGATGCAAACTAAAACCAACCAACCAAATTATTAGAGCCTAAATCAAGCAAATGGGAGCATTGATTTAACCAATCTAATCATCATGAGAAAAAAAGGTAACACAATGTTAAGACACACAGGGAACTGGATGGAGAACAGCACTGAAAACACCAGAATTTCCTCAAGGAATTAAGAACGGGTCTTCACCTGAATTCTACATTTACGGCCATTCCTTCTGAAAAAGGAACTGCAGAAACAGAGGGAGGATACAAGATTGCGTAGAACAAATGTTCACAAAGAAACAGGAAAGACTGCAATGGGACAAACTGGTACGTCCTCATCACGGGTACAAACGTTAGATTTTTGTCACACGTTGCTAGAAAGAACATTTAATAAGTTAATATCTGAACTTCCTAAAATCAGTGTAAAACGAACAATCAAAAAAAAAAAATCATTACATTTTTTTTTTGGTTACAATACAGAACTCATTGCCAGAGGAAGTTTTCAGGGCAGAAACACTGTCCCTGTTTATATAAGAGATGAGACATTTGCATCTCAAGAATACAGAAACATTGACAGCAGTTTTGAAAAGGATATTAAAACTTTGGCTCAAGGCCTAAGCTAATTCTTTTGAAATAAAAGCAACATGGAGTTATTGAGAGAAAATTTTTTTATACCTATGCTTCCTTGAAGCATGTCCAACATCTAGCCTTAGCCATTCTCACAGGCAGAAAGTTGTACTAGTGTCATCAGTATGTTCATCATCATTTGCAAATAGAGCATTTAATAGTTAGCAGAGAGTGTACCTTTCTTAGGGACAAAGTGGTCGTTTGCTAATGATCCCTTAGACACACAGACATTGTCACTCCAAATGCAATGTAGCATTCCCTACAAATTCTTTCTCCTGTTTCATACTGCAGCGTACTTTGCAGTAGAACAGTTCCAGCTCACAACATTATCACATTGCTTGCTACCATTATAGCTTTCCCTTCCCTGCACACTCCTCCCCAGTCACAGAGAAAATTGTGACTGCACTGAAAATGATCAGGGAGAGCAGAGATGCAGCCAGAGATGGACTGCTACATGCTGCATTTCTGGTTGACAGACACTTTCAGTATCTAGGGATGATGGAGAAGTATATATTTGGAGATAGGGCTTCTTAAGTTCATTTTCCTGTGTTGGTACAGAACATATAGGAAAGTACATGTATTCTTTAAGAAACTACATGCCCAATATATGTGACTGGATAAAACAAGTTTATATATCAGTCCAGTGTATGAGAAATTAATTAACATATTTGGCATGCAGAGAGATGGATTTCAGCCAGCACAAGACAGAAGGAAGGGGATTCAAGCACTGAACGTGGTGTGAGACAGTGAGAACTGGCATGGGGAAAAAACAGGTAGGAGGCTAATTAGCACTAGATTTGGAGAATGGGAGAAAATGCCACAATATCAGAAAAGCAAATGGCCCTTACTAAGACAACTCCAACAGGCTTCCCCATGAAAATATTCTTACTTTTCTTATAAAAATGCTTGACCCTATACTAACATATCTATTCATGTCTCAGATGCTACTTCTTTTCTGCGAGTAGATTTTCTGTGATACAATAAATTTCCTATAATGTACACAGGCATTCATTTGTGGTAAAAGCATTCTCTGGAAAAGCTTTTTATAGGGCTCAGCATTAAGGTATACTTGTGAGGTCTGTTTACCTTATTTAATGTTAACCTGCCTTACCTAGGCAGGTAAGTCTGCGAAATTACAGGTGGCATCTGATAACATATAGTTTGTCTCATTAATTCTTCTACCTGTTTTTCCTGCTTCAAACTTCATTTCTTCCTTGCATTCAAACTGACACGGTAATACCATTTACATCACACTTAAACAGCCTACACACAGTTGTGAAAAGATGGCTACCCTAATTTAGACACTTAATTCCAGCTGTTGAGACTGCACAAAGAAGGAATTGTCAAAAGTTCTGAAGTTTCTCTTGCCACTAAGAGTGTTACAAGATCAGTCTGGAAATGTTGGAATGGTCTAAAAAACAAAGCGGGGGGAGAAAAAAGAAGGAAGAAAGCGCAGTGTCTACTGTATAAACCACTGCACACACTGCTGTACTATCACAGGGTATGGTTCAACTTTGATGGGAGGTCGTAAAAGCAACAACAGATGTGATACACGTTGTGACCTTCTTGACATGCTCCCCCATGGACGGTGATATGGGTGCTTCATACCAGGACTATCCCATCAAGCTTGGGATGGCTCTCCAAAAGCAGTTACAGGGTTTTCTTACATGCCTTTTGAAGAAAAAAAATACTCAGACATCCAAAAAGTTTAAAAAAAAGCCAAGAGGGCTTAATTACAACATAGTATTATTTACGTGCTTTGTAAGTTCATTAGTTTGATTCATTGTATAAACTGAAAATCATATCTAAGCACAGTGCGAGCGAGTCACAGAAACTGCCCCTGTGAGTCATGAAAGAATCATTTACTGAAAATTAATCCAGCATATTTACAGAGTAAATAAAAAAAAAATGTTTCAAAAAGGAGTAAGTTGTGCATTGTGTTTAAAGTCTTTACATCCACATCGAGAGACTGGCCCAGGACAGATAACCTGCTCTTGAAATGGCTGCAGCTATATTAGTTCTGGGATTGCTCTGCCAATATTCAAACAGCTTCACCTCTGACTAAATTTCAGTGGCTAGTTTTTGAAGAAAAGCTACACAAATCTGAGAAGCAGTCTATAGGAGTTTAGTGCTACCTTATATTTGATAACTTTTCAACACTACTCTTTAGATCTTGAACTATCTGAACCATCTGTGCTCTGAGAGTCTACAAAGAAGACCGTTTGGAGTTTTTTATTTGACTTAATCTGATTTCCTAAACCATCTTTGACATAAAACAGTATTACTGTATGATAATTTAATATCTTCTTTAAAGATTAATTTACCTTATACTCAAATGCATTTCAGCTTGATCAAAGAACAGAAAGTAGGCTTACATGCTCGTCTATCCTTTCAGTGTCAGAATAATTTCTCTAAAATCTTTGTCAAACCTTTACATTCTGTTATTTACTCTAATTTGGAGTAAAAAAAAGCCCCAACAAAACCAACCACAGTTTACTGCGGTTCAGATCCTTGGACCCTGTCAAGCTTTGCAGCTGATTCACCCTCATACTAAACACTTAAAATCTTGCACATATTTAGTTATTTCTGCTGACTTGTCCTAGCAGCTAGATTAGATGATTCTTGTTCGCTCAAAACAAGGCTGAATTCCTCAATGTCTCCCAGCCCCCTGATGTTATGTGAAGGGTCCAGAGTAGTGCTGAGGATCTGTTAGAGGCTCGTGAAAGGCTCCAGCCAGAGCCAGCGCTGAGGGTGACAGCGGTAGGGTTGGGCACCCCCCACCCTGTCCCAAGGGGACCTGCCATTGAGGGGGCAGAAACAAGATGCTGACGTTAGGGACACAGCTCTGCAAAGTGCTGTCCCCAAAGACAGGACAAGGGCAGCTGACTGCAACTTTGAGACCACATGCAGGTTGACTCCAGCTGTGCAAGGGATGGTACAGTCTGGTTTGGTCAAGAGGCTGCTGTCAGTATACCTTGCTTCCCACTGCTTCCCACTTTGGCTTATTCTCCTCCATCTCCTTGTCTCCTCAGGTTTAGACTCCAAATTCCCTTCCCTCATCTCTAGGAGGCACAGTCCCTGCCAATTCCTTAATCCTGGCCCAGCTCCCAGGCTTTCTGCCCCTAATTAAAGGCTAGAAAACCTCCAAAGGAGATCACACTTTCTTTACATAATCTATTTAATAATACTTTTCAAGTAATTTGAAGCTAACTCTCACTCCTGAAAAGATCTCAAAAGGACTCTAACGATTTAAAAGGCTAAAATCTGTGTTGAATTATTTAAAACAAAGATGACATAACCCACTATTGTGGGCTTCCACAACTATATCCAAAATACCAGAAATTCTGCCAAATTCAACCAGTCAAAACTGAGTCATAAGTGACTTAAAAGGTACAGAATTTCGCTTTTTTTTCAGGTCTGACAATTATTTTGCCCTTTCTTATTTGAGCTTTTGGTATAAATTATAGCCAAGTTCCAAAGCTGTTCCCACAGTATGAGGTTGGGGATCAATGAAAATCTTCCCCAGGAAGAACTTAAAAACCCCCACACCACATACATCAAAAAGGCTGGACTAAACTACAGCAAATGGCAACACCGTAACCCGATGCAGCCCAACTGTGCACCCTACTGGTGTTTCTCCAAAATGACTATGAAAAGGCAACGTGTTAACAAAGGGGAAGATTTTGTTAGTTTTTAGATTCCATTCCATTTGGTTAAAAGTCCCTTCAGTTAGGTATACAGCCCTGCATTCATTTTTAGCATTTTTGTATATGTTATGAGACAAAGATTGCTTTTCCTTCTCAGGACAACTAGAAATAATCTAGTTCATCTGCAGGAGAGGTGGCATGCTCAGAGAAATCTTGACCAGACTGGAGGTTTGGGAATTTTTGTACTTCTTGAGGCCTCCACTCATAAGCAGCAAGGTAATTCTTTGGCCTGTAAGACCACTTACATAACACATTTCTTTCAATGCCAGGTAAACTTTGGTAGAATTCCAATATATATATATTGGTATTTTTCTCTATGTTCCTTAGCATCTCTTTGATCAGAAAGGCTCCCAAAACTTTTCTGGTACAAGAATGATTTTCCTCCTGCCCCTCATATGTATATTTAGTAACAATTGTTTCTAAAATGACAGCTAATTAATGTTAAGCATCTCTGCAGGTAATGTTTAGATGCAATTATCATCTTTCACAAGTTGCCAACCTAAAGCACTACCAAGATCAGGCTCATTCAGTAGATAGGGAGCATAAAAACTATCAGTTAAGTTCTGAATTTTCTCTTGGTCATTTTGTTCCTCATCAGCAAGGAACCATCTGAAAACACTACTTGCATCCAGAAAAACAGGAACAGCTGCATTAAAGAGGTGGCCACTTCTATTCTCAGATGGCCTGATGAAATTTGATTGCTTTCTCTGCACCACTACAAGTGAACATAGTATTTGTCTGAGACTTAAGATTCCCTCAGAAGAGAATGCTTTCTCCTCCAATATCACATTATGAACCAATGCTGACAATTAATGCTCTCAGAATTTTTCTTTTTTTAAAAAAAACCCACACAAATGTTTTTTAAAAGAGCTATTACTCTCAGTCCTCTTCCTCTCAAATGTACTTATTTCACTCAAGGTGTTTCCTCAATGATATTTCTCCTAAGAACATAAGGTCCTTAAACATTCCAGGTTATGTCCTTTGGGTGAAAATGCACTGGATGAGTTTCCTCCCATTTGCTCCTCTACAGCACATTTGCGGTGTTCAGTCCCACATTTACTTGTTCTGCCAACAAGCCCCCACTTCAATGAGCTCCACTCTAATATCCCTACACATGGTTTTATTTGATGGGGTACCGAGCATTCAATTCCACGTTTAATTACAGCAGCCACAGAAGAGGCGGTATGGGTGTCCACATTTTAATGCCAGAGTAACTACAGGCCCTGACAAAAACTGATTTCAGGACAAACCCATCTCAATATTTAATATTTTACGATGTTTGCATGAAAGTGAAGAGGTAGAACAGCAAACAAAGAGCTAAATGCCCTGCTTCAGATAAAATTAGAGGAACCCCAATTACCACTGTGGTGATAAGCCATCTCTACCTTATTAATTTTAATTGATATATCCGCACTAGTGGGTTTTTTTAACATACTTGATGCTCAGAGAATTGAATCCTCTAGGTTTGTAAAACATCTGGTAGAGTGGGCCCCTGATGCTAACAGGGTGCTCTAACCACTGCTGTAATATAAATAATAAGAACCACCAAAACTAATGATTAAACTAAGAAACTGAAGACAAGCTGTGTAAAAAGCCACTGCAACCCCTGAGTAAGGAAAATTATTAAGGGACAAAATACAACTGCAGATCTTCAGCTGGTCCTTTTGGAAGTCATGAAGTGTGATTCAGTCAAGGACACCTAGTGACTCATCCCAGACCTGCATAGTGTGCTAGTCCCATCCATTTATCACAGATCCTTTTTAAAGGTATGGTCTGAAAAGAACACCATCTCTATATTGAAAACCCCAGGTTATCATCAGAATCAGAAAGTTTGTAAGAAAGATTTCTGCTGAAAGGAAGCTGCTTATAATCCTTTACTGATAACTTAGGTTTGCAATTACTGCCCATACTGGTTTATCTTCACAAGACAGTATGTATCAGCAGATGTTTAACACTGCAAACTGTGCTTCACCACTTCTGAGAGCACTCCACAGAGTGCAGGTACCATTGTAAGTACTATCTTAAATGGAAAAGTTTGCAGTGGTAGAAGAAAAAATGAAGCTCCTGTCTTGGGATCAAGTCCAATAAATCCTCCTGATTCATCCATTATCTTCCTGGTTTTGCACTCGTTCTAAAAAATGGTTTGTTTCCCATCCCAAATTGTGTTTCTTTGTGCACTCATCTTAAAGCCTCAAGATTCCCTCACAGAATCCATAGCAGATCTGAATCCATGAAACAGATACTTCACAGGAGATTAATAATGTAAATATGACATTACAAAGTATTGGCTGCAAAACTTCTGGATCAATGCATCACATTTCTGGGCATGTGTCTGAACTCATTCTAGTTTGACTGTGAACATACAGAAGAATTGCTACAAAGTGGAGAAACGAAGGCAGGTCAGCTCTGGGTGCTTGCATCTCTGGATTGCTATTGCTTTTTGAGTGCTTGATAGGATAGTAATCAGCCAGGTATCCAAAGCTATTTTGTTATACTGCCCAAAACTGTTGCCAGTGAACATAGAGGAAACACCGGATGTAGTTACTGGAAAGATCTTTTGATAAGGTGGTGCAATATGAAAAAGCCTGATTTAGGCCACCCCTAGATAGAGAAAGGAAAAGCCATTTATTTCTCTAGTTATACAAACACAGGTAGATAACCAACTAAGTCAAACTTGGTTAATTTGGTCAACCAAGTTTCACAGGGACCACATGTTTAAGAACAAAAGAATAGAATATAGACTGCATACCCAGACATAAATTATGAAAAGCTTGCAGGCAGCTGTTGAGGGACTCTTCATTTGGGAGCCCACATCTCTGTCTTGTTAGAGTAAATGAACCATGATTTCACAAAGCAGCGTTTTACTGTCCAAATGTGAAAAATAGGCCCAAAAAGATGCAGCTGAAGTGATGCCTGGGTACTTCAGACAGCACGCAACTTTGACGTACGTGAATTCACAGTCATCTTATTCTACATTGAACAGAGTCAGGTCAAAGAATAAGACATATTGGCTTCCTAAGAGGGGAAGAAAATTAACTGTGTTTGTAGTTAGCTTATGTTGTATGATCTCCATGTTACACTGGAGTATGTGACTTTATTATTTACCCTTTATCTGAAGAACTGCAGGAAACATCACAGGAAAGCACATGGCTCAGACTTGAATACTGTCAGACCAGGTTCAGAAAGCACTCTCTGGTTTCTGAACATTTGGGGAGCTCCAAGAGCATATCTTCTCCTTGCTGATTTTTCCCCTTCTTGGTCACTAACAACCTTTCAGTCCACTTCCCCTGGGCTGTTCTCAAGGGCAGTCAAAGGCAGTATACAGTATAGAGCTGGAGGAAGTCAGTAGATGCTAAGTTAAATGTCAAATCTTCATAAAAATATAAACACTTATTATTTGCTTCCTACTCATACAGCAGCATTCACCACAGTGAGAACAGGATATGTACTTTTGGAATTCTCTAGCTCTGAGGGGTGCTAGATAAGTATAACGATAGTGCAGCCAAGACTGCTAAATTTATTACAAGAGCCTGTGATCCCAATAGTATATTGCTAACAACAGTGCCAAATATCCAAAGGCAGCTGCTCTTTAGAGGTTATTCAGTCCTGTATGCTCCCTCATGGAATACTGCAGAGCAATAAGCAAAGGCATATTACACCAGTGGGAGAAGCAAGCTGCTCTTCTTAGATATAGACAGGCAACAAACATCCTATATTTCTTTGAAAAATCAAGGAAAACTGTGCCAGAGGACAAAAAGGACACCTGTGCCAAAAGAAACCAGAATCTCTGCAACCTAAAAGTGCCTTTGTTGCTGCAAGACTGATGAGCCAGCCCACGCTAACTGCCCTATTCCATTAATGCATTCTAACTCTTTTTTCAATCTAAGCACAGCTTATAAACAATTTGTTCTCCATTCATAGCCCCAGACTTCAAACATAAAAAATTTCTTTGGACCAAAAAAACCCAACATTCTCCTAGGAGTTTGCTACAACATTTTTGCCAATTCATGCAGTCTGAATTCCAAGATGCTCACAATCAATCTTTTTTATTTTATTCTGCATTTAGCTTGAAGACTTAGGTGTTGGGTGGAATGTACTTAATTTTCAACTTTCAGTGCATAGAATTATACTTGCATTATTTTAACACCATTTTCTTTCTTCTCCTTTTACTATTTTTCCAGTGACTGCGGCAAAATCTTATGCTACAGCCCATATTTCAAAATCTTTTTTGACTGCTGAGATATCCTGTCAATTCTTCTACATTAGTACTGGTGCATCCTCTTAAAATAAACCATCTGCTACAGGCAGACTCCTTTGCTCCCTG
This sequence comes from Actenoides hombroni, assembly GCA_024336885.1. Classification (NCBI taxonomy): domain Eukaryota; kingdom Metazoa; phylum Chordata; class Aves; order Coraciiformes; family Alcedinidae; genus Actenoides; species Actenoides hombroni. The sequence goes on from WUAM01000119.1 coordinate 8,827,339, forward strand.
CCTGGGCACACTCTTCAGCCATTTGGATGACAAAGACGGGGAAAGGGCTAGATAGAGAATTATTTGGAATGGTGAAGAATGTTGAGAAAACCAGGTTTTTACTGGAGTGATAAATGACATGTTCCTGAGCACCCACTGGGACTCCTAGGGAGCAAAGAAAAAAAAAAGTTGGTAAAAGCAGACTTGACAGGGTGACGATGACATTTTACAACTGTTGTTGAAGGAGTGCCTGTTTAGGGTCAGGCCTTGCTCTTAGAGATGCTTGCTCCTGGCAGAGGTGGTGTAATTTGGCAGGCAGAGTTTAGCCAACAGAACTCTAAAATTCACGTAGAGAACACGCTGACAAAAAGTGACTTTTTGTATATTAAATACAAGGTATGTTTTGTATATTAAATACAAGGTGCGTGCATGTCTGTATACATGTAATACACATATATTTATGATTTTACATAATTTATATAGACACACGCTGCACAACAGTATCTGAATAGGGGCAGATAACATTAAGCATGGCTGAGCTTAAAAAGAGGTGTTCTGCAATTGTTTAAGCAACTCACACTATCTTCTCACCTCTCTGTGTAACTAAAAAGATCTTTTCCGGCGTGAAAAAAAAGCAACATAACCCAGTGCTGTGAAATACCCACTTTGAAAGTGTTCTGGTAGCAATTCTGACTGGAGTATCTAAGTTACAGTTATGGAATACTTTGAGTAATATTTCTTGTATCATAACTTCAGAAAAAAAATAATTTCAAAGACCTTCCAATGAGGCCAAATGTATTTCAAGATCTTGCGCAAGCTGCCTCAGCTTCTTGCTTAGTATTTGACTAAGTGCATCTTCAAGCTTATCAAAAACCAAAGCTGAGTATGACTGCAATATTTGCAGACATTCTAGCTGCATTATTTACAACAAATCTGTACATGTTCCTCTGGAAAACTCCAGAAGCACCACCATACCCTGAAATACTGCTTGGTGAGAATACCAACAGATAGGCACTTGAAAAGGATCCCACTCAGTGAAAGGCTCGTTGCTTAAAAACTCTTGAAAATCTGAAGACCTCATTTATAAATGTCACTATTGTCTTTGTGTCTAAGTTATGAAGATACTCTGACTTTCATGTAGGTCAACTCCCATATTTCAAGAAGAAAATATTTTTCTATTCATTTCAGTGCACAAACAAGTTTAAAGTGTGTGGGGAATACTAATATTCCCAGCCTTAACCTGCAGTATTGCCTGGCACAGACCAAGGCATCCTGATTCTGAGACAGTAACAGAAACCAAGTGCCTGAAGGTCATGGGAAACATTTCAATTTTTCCAATGGCAAAGTAGCAAGAAATATTTCTGCCCTGACCAAACGCTGCATTCTGAGGCTGACTGTACTTGCATTATAGGATCATTATTATTTTGATGAAATAATTACATTTTTTTCAGATTGGACAATGATGCCCACGTTCAGACATGTATTTCATGACAGAAAACTCCAAGCCATTTCTACATAAAAAAACAATACTTTTTTTTTAATAAATAAAAAAGAAATTTTGAAAAACATTGGAATTAATCTCTCAAAAGTTCTAGTTTCCAAGGGGAAACACTTCTCGTAAGGCCAAAAAACTGGCAAAAGCAAAAAAAAAAACCCCAACCCCAAAAAAAAGCATTTAAAAACCAACAACCTAATAAAAATATTAAAACAGGCATGCCAATAGAATACTCAGCCTATATATTCTAGCCCTATATTTGAAAAGCCATTCATACTGACACTCCACTTAATTGCTATTTTTAAGCACAAGGCTGAGAGCTCTCAACAGAAATTGTTGCAGTCTTTGTCTCCTCATATATAAGCAGTCTTCCTCTCTCGGTACAACAGTGGAGAAAGGTCAAACAAAATCTATCTATAACAGGAAAACAGATTGAGCAATATATTCTTAACTTCTACTCCAGAAATAAATCAATGAAGAATTTCTGGCATGAAAGATAAATGCACTTACACTCAAAAACACTTCAGATTCACTCACATAACATTCTTCTGTACAGAAACAATGATTTACTACACAAATATGTAATGCTTAAAAAATGTTAAGGTATCTAACCTGTATCAAGAAACCTTGATTTTCAGAAAAAAAACCAACAAAAAACCCCCAAAAGATTAGCATTTACCTAAAGAAGCTTATACTTCTATGAATGTTATTTTTTTCCCTGAATCATCCCATCAAATTACTTTAATACGACATTGATTATCCTGTGGATGCATACAGAATACATTTCAGAAACTAAGAGATTCAAGGGAGCTCACAGAGGTACCTCAAAAACAGAGACAGTGATCATTCTCAATCAGCTCTCTGTTTACATCATTTACCTGGACCTGAGCAAAGCCTTCGACACTGTCCCATGTGACATTCTGGTCTCCAAGCTGGTGAAATATGGATTGGATGGATGGACAACTCAGTGGATAAAGAACTGGCTTGATGGCCACTCCCAAAGTGTGCTTGTCAATGGGTCGGGATCCAAGTGGAGACCAGTGACAAGTGGAGTCCCTCAAGGATCAGTACTGGGACCAGTCTTGTTTAACATCTTTGTCA
>WUAM01000119.1:8830013-8849179 GCA_024336885.1 Actenoides hombroni
GCCCTGGGCAGCCTGGGACAGCCCTGGAGGGGAAGAAATTGTTCCTCAGCTCCAACCTAAACCTCCCCTGGAGCAACATGAGACTGCTTCCTGTTGTCCTACCGCTACGGAGACGTAGAACGATTCAGACTATCTCTTGAAATACATAAGCACTTAAAAGTAGAGAAGAACATAACTCATTCTTAGCTTCCATTACATACCGGTGCTTTTGAAAGGTACAAGTCAAAGCGATTTTCGCTGCCTGCCCCCAGCAGCTGCCCCCAGCAGCCACCCCCAGCAGCTGCCCCCGAGCTCACCTTCGCTGCTCGCGTACTTGAGCCGGTCTTGCATCGGGCTCTGGACGGCTCTCCTGGGGGGCCGGATACGGGAGGTAGACGACCTGCCGTACTCGGTGCTGGAAGAAGGGGACTGGCAGCGGGGCGAGCTGAGCGGAGAGGGCGAGTATCTGTGAGCGCTGCGGTACGACAGGGAGCAGTCATAATCGTCCTCGTCCTCCAGGCTGTAGGTGTCGAACTCCTGGTCGCTGTAGGTGCCTCTTCGCAGGGAGTGGAGGGAGGCGCTGGAGCTGCGACGCGAGACGGAGGCGGAGCTGGAGGCACAGTCCTGGCGGAGACCTGGGGAGGGAGAGGACAACGTGGCTCCAGCTCAGCGGGCTCGAGAACACAAATTCCTTACCCAGAACACCCATTCAGAAGTGGTGATTTTACCAGGGGTTTGTTTCCCGTTTCACCTTGGAAGAAGAGTCCAGTTAATAACCGCCTTTCCTGAAGACACTCACGGCACACGGAATCTCTACACTGGAGCAGTGTCAGCCTTCCCAGGGCTGTTTAATTAGAGCCAAGTTAATGCTCAAACTGCCCTGAATTTCTCCTTACATCACACACACAGGCAGATCTGACTGGGGACCATGTATTGCCCTGGAAGCTCCGTGAGGTTAACTAAGCACCGGCGTCTAATTCACAGGGGGAATTTTTTAGTTCAATTAATGATGTACCCACCAGCATTTCAACAGCTTGAAACAAAGATTTGAACTTCTGCCTCCAAGGGAAAAAACACCTGACACCTACAGTGCATCTGTCTGGTTTAGAGATGATAAATTTACACAGGCATAGTTCTAAAAGTAAATGTTCTCCAAAAGAGAGAGCGAGAGAGAACTTCGCTCCCTATTTCCTGTAAATCAAATTAATGACTAATTTGCCCAGACCAACAGATCCAACCACTTCCTTCCACCTTGGTCTTCAATTAGGACCTCATCCAAATCACCCTGAAGACAATAGAAAGTTTACCAATGGCTTAATGGGAACTGGATCAGGGCCCTGAAATCCCCCCCCACAGTGGGACACAAACACGTCTGGTGCTGAAGTTAAATTTGCAGAGCCATCTCTGCCCACTTTACCCGAGCAAAACTTCAGATGGGCTTTCATTCAGTTTCAGTGCTCTTGAACTCTCAGTTTTACTTGTGCAGTGGCAAAATAACCTGCAAAATTCAGTCCTCTGGACAGCTTCTAAGAGTTTCAGGCTGCAGTTTAGCAGCCTGCTCAGAAAAAAAACCCCAAAATTTACAAGCACAAAATTTTTCTGGGTTATTTTTTCAGCTGGGTCAGTTCCCCAAACCGACACACAGCAAAGCGTTGGCTCACACGAGGGGACAGCAACCTGAGGGGTGACCGTGGGCTGTTGCTGCTGCTGAAACTGCTGCTGTTGGCCAGTTACTCATGAAACGTCACCTATACGCAGACAGCCTGGGATGGAATGGTTTTGAGTGTTAAAAGGCTATGTATTTACCCAAGTCTATCCTCTGCTTTAAGAGGGGTGATATAAGCTAGAGAGAGGTCGATTCAGGTTGGACAGTAGGAAGAATTTCTTCCCCAGGAGGGTGGTGAGACACTGGAACAGGTTGCCCAGAGAGGTGGTGGAAGCCCCATCCTTGGAAGTTTTGAAGCCCAGGCTGGATGGGGCTCTGAGCGACCTGCTCTAGTGGGAGGTGTCCCTGCCCATGGCAGGGGGTTTGGAACTGGGTGATCTTTAAGGTCCTTCCAACCCTGACAATTCTATGATTCTATTTCCCTGGATCCCTGGGCTAGTTAAAGGACAAATAATTGGACCATGCATCTGGCTTCAGTTCACTGGAAGGTAACCACATGTGCACTGTAACATTGAGACTGAATACATTATGCTGGTGTCCTACACAACTACACAAAAGGGATCTGTCATTGTATTAAAGACAAACTAGATGTTGGCCTACGTATCTTTTGATGTTTTCTTAAGAAACAAGAGATGAAACAAGCCACAATAATTTTCAAAGTATCAAGTAATCAACCAGGTATTACACTGATAAATGCCATAGAGTTTTTCAGTACAGCTCCATCGACCTCAATTCATAATGCCATTCTGAGAAGAAAAAAAATAACCTAAAAACCATATTCCCTCAAAAGTATAGTTCTAATTAAAATGTAATGTAAATCCAGTTGCTGGTATAATGACTACTATGGAGTTACTATCCTTGGTAGATTGAAAATGGAGTGATGAATTTATCCAGAAACATAACTCAATCAGTCTGAGTCAACTCAGAAACAGAAATCAAGGTTACTTGTAAATAAAAATTTATCAAATGAAATTACTTGTTCATTTGTGGTTTAAATCCTTCGGTTAATCTTAAGGCTGCATAAAGCCACACCTAGTATTATGCTTGAGGCTTAATAATTTGCCTCAACATTTAGAATAGTTCTTATAAAAAACTTCTGATTAGTTTTTAAATAAAAAGCAAGATGACAGAATAAACCACGCTGAAAATATACTCCTCTTTCCCAGAGGAGATGTTATCTAGGATCAAAAGCTAACATTTTTTTCTCTTTCCATTGGTATTAGGTTTCCAAATTTGTTCCAAATAAAGTACTTTAAATCTTTTTTTTTTTTAATTTAGTTTGTATTTAAAGCTATTAACTGTATATGTTGAAACCAGTAATAGGGATTTTTCTGCATTGTTTTCTATGTACTCGACCAATGAAATACAAAAGAAAAATGTAATGTACTTTCATTAAATGTAAAATGTGTTATTTGGTTAAATACAACTTTTTTTTTTTTTAAATCATTTAAACTATTTTAGGTAAAACTGTCTAAAACTGGCTCTAACTGTCTACAGTCAGTGCTGTGTTCATATATCCATCAACAGATGAAATTATTGTTAAAATAAATGAGTCATGGTGTAACAGCAGCATTGTGAAGCAAGTCTAACCTACTATAGTGGGCTTAATTCTCAGAAACAGCTGCATAGCAACCACACTTCTCTGAACAGTAACAAATTAAGGGCATCCACAAGACTCCAGCTGTGCTAACAAATTCTTCCTTCCACATCTACAGAGAAGATCAAAATACCTGCAGGACTTTTTAAAGAACATCAGTGTTCTTACGTCTCCATCCTAAGAAACAAGTCTGGTACATGTCACTTCTGTTATCATTTCTTTACCATTTTGCTAGTTCTATCAACACGTATACAAACTGAAATACTCATTAAGGAAAAATCTGGACAAATGGAAGTATAAAACCAGAACAATATTATTTAAAAAAATCAGACCACAGAATAATAGCTACCACCTTAGAAGCTATTTGTGAGATGATTCAAAGGGAACATGAGTTCAGCTTAGATTAAATAAAATAGAACCCACAATAAATCCATGCCATTCAGTACAGACTAGCTGGCTTTTCTCAACAGGATGCTCTACAAATTAGTTAAACTATAGCACAGTATCCTGTTTTGATCACTAGATGTTGTCACTGGGGAGAGTGGAGCTAACCACAGCAAAAATTACCCAATGTACTGGTAAGGATATTTCAAACAACAGATTGATTCTTTAGCCTGCCATATACTTGACAAATCTACCAGAGAGATTAAGGAAGTGAACTAAGGATGTCATCGCAAGCATCCGTGAAAGGGAACCACTAAAGCTTCTAAACAGCCTTGGAACTTTATTACAAACTATAAAGCAGGTGAAACTCCTAGTAACAGCAGTGGCAGCAGAACAATGCACAGGCACTCATTCACAGCTGCTCCCGGAGCACTCTGGTGCACATCCACCTCCTCGCACACACAGCATGCTGGGCACAAGCACATCCCCAAAGAGAGCATGCGAGGTCAATCACTCCATCCTGCTAATGACAGCAGGCAAACACAGACAGAAATACAGCATCTACCTCTTCTCTGCTAGGAAGCATACAAGGTACCATACCCATTCAATGGAGTAATGCCTACTGCAGTGAACTGAAAATTCATGTTGTAGGTGAGCGACTGCGTGCTCTATCTAAAAAAGGCAACCTCGCTTTCTGATTATCTCTTCCTTTGTTGCCTCTTCCATTCTGCCATGCATTCCACAGTGCTTTATTCAGACTGCCCTTTGTACTTAGTTGTCTCCCTTTTCTCCTCTTTCGGGTAATCTCTGGCCCTGCTGTGGTACTTCTGTATTTTGCATGCTGACATCTGCTGATCTCTAAAGCAGTGGTACCCAGTGATGCTAGCCAAATTCACTTCACTGCCAGTACACGGTGAGAAGAGACAAAACAAAGCATCTGAAAAAGGTAACACTATAAAAGAATGGAAAAGGGCAGGGGGGGAAGACTCAGCATTTCTATAATGCAAAATTATTCCTTGGAATTTCACCCCAATGCAGTGGCAGTACACTGGAAACTACTGGCCTCACTATGACTCTAGGTTAACTGAAAACTTGCTGTGTATATGCTTACTGAGAGCAGGCCAGCACCAGCTGCCTCCAGAAAATATGCAGAACTGGACTTGTTTATATTGGAAATAACTGCAGTGCTCTGACGTTCAAGGAGAGCTCCTTCTTCCACAAGGGCTGATTTTAGCCATATTCCTTTAAACATACAGTTTTCAAGATGATGATTTGAGTAACGTCTCAAGTCCAAACAGAGTTACAATACTACAGATTAAAAAGAAGGTATCTTAGACGTTCCACCACCACTGAAGTTCCTAAGACAAGCTCCTTACAAATGTTTTGAAACTGTCCCTCACTCTCATTCCCACAGAACATCATCACAGTCTCGCAGGGAGAGAAGGGACCAATTTATCTCCATCGACACGTTGTAGGGGTAGTCAATGTTTGCAACGCTATGAGCCACGTACAGAATCTGTCACATGGTCAGCAGCCACAGGATCCATTCACATACCTCAGAACTGTCACACAGACTCCCAAGGCAGATTACACATAAATGAGGATGACAACTCCCCAGCAGCCTCAGTACTCTACCATCTAGGGCACTCCCAAAATGCACCTGCATCCTATCGTGACCTTCAAAAGCCCTAGCACTGGTGCAGCACTTGAACAGCTTGAGAGCCATATGCAACCAAAAATCAAAGGTTAGTCACATCTTACCTATAGTTATAAATAGATTGTAAGGTCCTTGAGAGTAAACGCTTTGTGTGCACACAATGCCTACTACAACAGAAGTGCTCAGAAGTGCTACTGCTGTACAGGGTAGCTTGTGCAAAGCCAGAGTTTGTTTCAGCTTAATAAACATTAAAATATGGATATAATGAATATTAGCAGGACAAGCTCATGCTGCAAGGTACTATGTATTCCACATCTTTCTCTGAGGGCTGATAATCCTATTCTTTCTCTTTTTTTTTCCAAGTTTTCTGCAACATGGAAAAGGAGTTCTGCAACATTTCTGGGTTGCAAGATAACCATATACCAATACTCAAGAAAATAAATACAGATTTATTTACATATATATATATATATAATGCATACCACTAAAGCTGAGTATTTCAAGGTCTAATATCTGGGGAAGCATAGCACAGTGATACTCCTTAAAGAAAAACTGAAGGGCAATAAAACATGTTTTACTTAGTTTGGGGGAACAGGTCCTAATCCAGCTAAATGGTAACACTAACACACAGAGAGGATAAAGAAAAGAAAAAGAATGAAGTTGAAGATGGATACATGTTTTAAGTGAGATGCTGTAGTATCACCCTGTGGCTTGACATTATTTCACCACTTTATCTTCTCACTTGCTGTCTTAGCAAAACAGGAACAAGAGGCAGTACTATTCCAAACTCCAGTATCATCCACTTAGGTCAGCAGAGGTATCACTAAGAAACAAACCCCAGATTTTGTCAGCAATCCTGCAGCTTCCCATCACTTGTCATCACAGAGAATTTCTACCCACTGGAAGAAGCTAAGGACACTACAGTGTAAGGCAGCTACAGGATGGTAACACAGGTATGCAATGCACCCATCAGCATGCGCTCTGACGGTCTCACAAACAGCTGAGGCTTGCGACATGCCATTGCAGCAGCAGGCCATCCAGAAATGAGATTTTATAGACAAAGACCTCTCCAGTATTCTCAAATATATCATCCATATTATGAGCCACAAGTATAACTAAAAGCCATTAATATCACAAACTTCAGATTTTATTAACCGTGATAAAAAGAGAAACTTGGCAGCACTGCATCTTAGGCAGCCCTCTGAAGGCACCTGTGGTACTCCCTCCAAGTCACTCCTTGGCCTCTGCTGAAATTGTACACATGCAGCAGGCTTTTTACTGGTTTTCCCTTCCCTTGCAAGGAAAAATTCTGGTTTTTAATGAGCGACAGACAAAGTCAGTAAAATACTAAATGCAGAATTTTCGTGTACTGCAATTTTGCATGTGCATATGGCATGGAAATCCAGAACTTTCCCACTGGGGATGTAGTTCTTAACAGACAAAAGAAAGTATAACTTATTCTTTATGTCCTTCTACTCTTAGGATTTGTCCTCAGTAAGAAATTGCTTAGTGATAGGGAACAAAAGGTACAAAAAAGATCAGTCGGGAATGAACATAGGCATTACTTATTTTAAGGTGGAATCCAGTAACATTCAGAATTATTGACAGATCTCAATCTCATTGCATGATGAAGAAAACCAACAGTTCACTTTGAGTTTGTCAGCATATAAACTACCCACATATTTAAATATGAGACTTTTCATCTTTGTTGTACAGAAAATGGATATACCAAAGCACAAAACAGTTGTAAAGAGAAAGTTTTAATAATGTCTTTCTCTTCACTGTGTAAAAGAATTTCTTCCACTAAATCTTTTCTTTTCAATTTTATTCTATATTCCAGTGCCTGAGCTTTTGTACTAGAAAAAGATGCTTAACGTGAAAAACACTGAGTTCTGGGAGCACTATGGAAAGATTCAAGCATACTAATCTCCTCAATTATTTCTTCAGATCTATTTTTAATGACAATTTTGTAACAATAAAAGTACGATTATACAATATCAAGAAATATTTCCATGTGATTCTAAATAATGTAGCAGCAAGAAAATCCATATTTATAACTCTGATTCGTGTGCTTAGATATTTAAGCTTGTATCATCCTTTAACATGAGACCTCAGATAAAAAGTGAGCTTTTCCTGACCATAATTATCAATATTTAGCTATTAATGTATGATTTTATACATACATACGTACATACTCCACAAATGTGTATGCTACAGATAGGGACATGCTCCATTATCTGTTTCAATCTCTTTGCAAAGGTTCTATGGCATGCAAGATTTCTTTTTACCGTTGGCTATGATCTCTTTTTCTTTGAAAGCCCCAAGAGTAGAGAGAGATTTGGATAAAACTCCTTAATAGGACCACACAGATGAAGACTCATATAGCACAAGCTAAAATTATTGTTTCAGTAACCTCTTTCCCTAAGGGAGTTTTTAACATTCAATAAGGTAATGATTACATTGATATTACTGCTGTGACAACAGTTTGCATAGACACACCAAAACTGGCTTTAAATGAGGCAGTGTGAGTTACTGACAGCACAGCACTGAGTGCAGGTTCTCCACACACGTGGCTCCCCAGCTACAGGACCCAGCTCTGCAGCACTGCTAGAAGCATCTGGACACCACACAATACACTGAACCACAAATCCTCGCTACTAACTTCATTACTTCCTTAAAGAGCAAGTAACAAGTTCTTTGTCCCAAAGACAGCACTACAAGGCTCCATAATTAGAAACAACAGTCCTGAGGAAAAACAAAAAAAACCCGCATGCTATTGGCATCATCTGTAATAAAATGCCACGGAATGATACGACATGCTCAAACCGTTGTTCTGCTTTAAAGATGCTTCCCCAAACTGCATCTGAACATTTTAGTTACATTGTTTATATTACTGTATAATGCCAGACAGGATCTTCACATCACTATTGTTCTGTACGTTCTACAGACAGCACGTTGTTTCCTAGCTACCTCCTTCATCCTCTGGTTTATAATTTAAAATGTTAACATTCTTTTAGTATTTCAAAGCTACATGGTATTAATTTATCAGAGTACCATTTGTTTTGGACAAGCACCCCTCAGTTAGCTGAGAGGTGTAGCTTTTAATGTTTTTCCAGTAAAGAGTTTTTGAAAACATACTGGCTTTAGGATTAATTCTAGTATTTTGTTAACAGTATAAACAGCAGGAAACCTACTCCCGTGTCCCATACTCTTTCATGTTAACAATTTCTTTCCTCCCATTACTTGAATGTAAACAACTCCTCCTGAATTAAAAGTTGTGTGAAAAACTATTTGTTTTCTCACCAATTCAGCAAAATCTCTAAAGCATGATGTATACTAATTCTTTGAGACCATGACCACATTGAATTTTTTTAAATGATAAGACATACATATCTACTCACTAACCAAAGAGAAGAAAATAAGTATATACTGGTATTGCTTACTTGTAGTAAGATTTCTTTGGTGATACTAGCTTTTAAGTACTACAAGCACACACATCTTGTAGGAATGTTTACTACTCTGTTATAGCCACACACAGCTAAAATAATGTGGATTTTTTAAAAATAGATTTTACTTTAAATGCATCTTCCAAAATCTAAAAACAGCATTTGAAAGTATATTCTGTTCTTCCTATTTACTCCATTTCTAGTTAATTTCTTCATCTTGGTAGCTGAAGAAGAGAAACATAGTTATGCATCACTAATTCTACAAACAACACCGGTCCTAACATTTGCCAGCACAGAACTGGAAGTATGACATAATTAAGTACAATATCTTTTCTAATTCTGACAAAGTGATAACCCCAAAGCAAGAGGGACAACTGCTTTACTAGCAAGACACTCATCACTTCATATAGGGTAAATATAAAATATACGGTACTTACAGTGAATTCACAGAAATCAATGCTGTCAAGACTTTTGCTTCTGTGTATTCTCCCTTTTATTCTTCTTAAAGAGGGCTTTCCCTGACTTACACTACAGGTAGCACCATTGGGATTTTCAGAAGATGGAGTTACCCTGCCAAAAAAAAAATAAAGAGACACATATCAGACAGAGAATGCATGTTATTACTGACTATGTTTGCTTCAAGTGAAAGGTTTACAAAGGAAAAAAACATTGCCATGCTCTACAAAGAAAGAATGCCATTCCAAGCTTTGCTTTTCAATCAGCAAGTGCCAAAGTAAGACCATGAAAGTATGTAGAAATCTAGCTCACATCAAATCCACCACTGCTTGCAGATTTAGTCAAAAACATATTGTAGTAATCATTTCTGTACAAAAGTGAGAGGTACTAGAAAAAAAGACAGATTGCAGAAAAATGTATTAAACTTCTGAAAAATTGGAAGGAATACTTCTCTCTTTTTTAATTCAGTGAGAGACTGAGTGTTGTGGTACATGTTGATGGCTGTCAGTTAAATCAGTATCTCCTGGCAGTATTTGGCTTTTGACCTTTTCCAGTGAGTGCTAATGGTACTTCACTGATTCTAGCAATGAATGAGGAACAATAATAAAATGAATAGCATCTGCAAAAGTTACAGGGGTAATATATTAAGGAACTACATTTTATAAGATCTTTCACCACATAGTAGTCTACACATAGTCCTAAGGGGGGAACATAACTAATACATTTTCAGAAAGCAATCCATATTTCAAGGAGCTTGTCAGAAGATGCTAATGAGTAGAAGTGGGGTTAACAATTAACTAAATGTATTAAGGTTTGTGAGATCGGTACGTTAAATGCAAAATAGCCTCTACTCAGTCTGATGCCACATTTGAAAAAGGAAGACTGCATTCCAGCAAGTATGCTGATCAAGAATCACCTAAAACCATAAAATTCTTGCCGTGCAGATTTAAACTTGTTTCATATAATTTCTCAACTGCAGCCCTAAGAGACTAAAAACCAGCTCAGATGAGAAATAATCTATCTTTTTTGCATTTCCCAAGACTCTGGACAGGAGTTCAATGCTCTTCTCTGCAACCATTAACATTACTCTCACAAAAACATCTAAGTACATGTTTTAGGTTCCTCTACTTCGAATTAACAGCTGTGGTATGCACATAAATAGTTTTACAAAAAAAAAGGAAAGAAAGGTGGCGATGTCTTATACATACAGATCACCAAAAAAGGACATTGCATAGAGTGGGACACATTAACGCTTGAAATACAAAATGCAAAGTGCAAAATACAGGATAAAAGGTCAGGTTAAAAGGTCAAGATGCACATTCTAGACGGCTAGGGAGAAGAAAAACTTGCAATAACAAAGCTTGAAAACAAAACCAGGTCTTTTCAAATCTCTTACTCAATTTATAAAGCCCTTCATTTTTTTTTGGTTGAGTTACTGTGATTACCAAATCAATATTTTATTTTCAGATACTTGAGTTCTTTCATTTTTTTACACATGCCCACAAACTACTTCAAGTTCTCTTGATAATATAGTAATTTCTTTTAGATGTTTCTTCCTGTTTGTGTTAATTTACTGCCAACTTTTAATGGTAAACATTTTAAAAAATCTAACATAACTATAATACTCAGACACTTTAATTACGTGATGAACTTCCTGCTGAAACTGCACCAGCTTTTTCTGGTAGGTATTGATTAACTTCTGAGAAACACACCTGGCTACTGCAGTAACATATTTGCTCACAGAAGAGAAACTGCAAAAATGCCACAGATTCCTAATTAAAACTTCTTAAATGATTCCCAGAACAAATTTCCAAAGAAAGACAATTGCTCACTCTCAACTCTTGTTCCACAGACAGAGAGTGACAGTTATGGTGACGGTACATTTCCACTGTATGAATGTATATTCTGCTACCAAGCTCTCCAAACGTCTCTGATAAAGCTAATTCAAATGTACGTAAGTGTATATATTCAGAGTCCACATCACATGCAGACCTTGGAGCCCGCAGGGAGATCCACTGCTCCAGTCCAGTTAGAGGAGGTCCCTATTCATCCTTTCCAGAAAATCCTTGAGCTTTGCCTATTTCATTACTTATCACTCGGGTCAATAAATCTTCACGTGCCCCTCTGGTGAATTAAATGCTTGGTACATTAGACTTTGTCCTTACATGTGACAGAGTATTTCTTTTTAAAGCTGTAACCTACACTGGGCTTTTCTTAATTTTGATCTGTATTAAAACTACTTATTCTAGGGCCTTACCTATAAATGTGCATGTAGTTAACTTGTAAGCCTTTTAATGTTTTCTGATACCGAGAAGCCTTTATAAAAAAATAAAATCGTAAAAATCTTATGTGAAAGAAAAACAAGTAAAAATAATAAGCTAATCAAAGTTACTCAGTTTTAATCAGGAGCTAAGTTAACAGCATGTTTTGAAGGCCTGGGAGCTCCAGTCTTTAAAGCCGCTTGAAAAAATGAACTTGCTGCCTCTGGAATCCATCCATCATTTCATTCTGCTGGAGAATAAATTATGGCTATCACTTGTAAGCTTCTGAGATTCAGAACATTGTTTTTCAAATCACATTTAACTTTCAAAATATAATTTTATGGGAAGAAATATCATAATTGAAGATTCCCTTCAGTCTTTTAGAAAATCATTAACTTCTAGGTGTCTTTATAAGGAAATAAAGTATTCTTTAACCAGCTAAAGAAAAAGTCAATCAGTATAATTAGAGGGAATCTGGAAGCTTTGTGTTGTATTGTGCACCAAAAGAAGGATATGCAGCACGATATCCATATTTACAGAATCATGGGTATTTGATGAGGTTGATGACGGCTGATGAGGAAACTCTGGGACTGTGCAAAGAAATTAAGTATCAGCTTCTCCAGTGCCTCGGCTACTTCTAGGGTTTTAGAGAAGAGCAGCAATAACAGAACTGAGACAGACTTGGATCTATTTCACCCCACCTTCTCAGAATGCTGGATGCAGCAATGAAACTCTGAAGAATGCATTTCCAGTAACACTCATGCAGTACTAACAGAAACTCTTTCAAGTACTAGAAAATTCCACAAGGAATACAACTCAGAAAGTTAAAACTATGAACATGATTGTCAGCTTCAGTGAGTCCAAATTCATGAGAAAAGACCCAGACTGAGTTTGACTGGAAACTGAATTATTAAAAAATCTGGAAAAGAGCTTTTAAAAATGCTTCACACTTTTGAATCTTGCTTTGTGTTCTCAAAGTGTTCATTGCTACCAGAGAAACAGAGTTTATTCTTTCTAACTTAATACTGAAACTACAATGCAATATTCTATGGTTCTGGCATCTGAACCTTAAGTTTTAAAAAATTAATTACTAGTGAAATTTACTACATCTGACTATCTCCTTCATCTTTTATTCATACTGCTTAATTAATAGCAAATTAATAAGTTAATTGCTAAATTACTGGCTGTAGTACCTGCATCAGGGGTATAGAGGAATTATCACAGGTTAAAGCAGAAAAATTTGTAAGAGCCCTTTTACAATGTCTGCACCTCATCAACTACTTCAAGGCAATTGCTCTTGAATCAAAGCCTACGAATGATGTGTTTGAGGCAATCTAGAGCTATAAAAAGTAAAATATAGCATCAAGATCTTTGAAGGGAGTGAACAATTTCAGATGCTTTGCTTGAAATGTGCTGTTTCTGTTCAAAGAATGTGTTTAATATTCTGAAAACATAACACCTTTCCAATGGAGCTCATCACAGGCACCCCAATCCATTATCTGTTGGAAATTTTAGTCAAGTAAAATGGAACCATTTTGTAAATCCCACCTGGAGCCAGAGGCCCATATCTAGTATCCACAATTCTTACAACAGTTTCATTGACCTTGACTCCTTCCTGATCACGTATCACGTTACATAACCGTGACTCTAAATTATTTCTCTAGTTGGTAAAATAAGCAAAAACCTCAAACTCTCAATATCTGTATTTCACTGTCAGACATGCTAGTCGAACAAAATACCGTGCAGTGACTGCAAGGTGCAGCATCACATCAAGGGCTAACGACTTCATATATTATTAAAACATAATTAGATGGAATGCATATAACATAACTGTTTATTGATAAAAAAGGTATTTATAGTCTACTTGTACATAATTACTATTTATAACAACCTTCAATATTATCTAACATGGGTTTTGTAGTTAAATTTTGTCTGAAATGACTAATGTCTTATTTTCTAGACAGAACAGTTAGATTGAGTATCTTTCAAGAACTTAAAATATTCTCTTGTTTAGTAATTAGAGTTCTGCACCATTTTATAAAAGACATCAGAATATTTAAAAAACAAGTCCTGAAATTACACATTTCTGTATGTTTCCTGAGTGTAGTATTAATGCTAGAGCTAATGCAGAGAAGACAAGTTTTTGACAACCATATAGCCTCAGCAAGACTTATAACAGTGATATAATTATTAGAATCATAGAATGCTTTGGGTTGGAAGGGACCTTTAAAGGTCATCTAGTCCAACCCCCCTGCAGTGAGCAGGGACATCTTAACTAGAGGAGGTTGGTCAGAGCCCCGTCCGATCTGATGTGGAACTTTTCCAGGTCTGAGGCATGTACCCACCTCTCTAGGCAACCTGTGAAATGTTTTACCACCCTCAGCATAAAAAATGTCTTCCTTCGATCTAGTCTGCATCTACCCTCTTTTAGTTTAAAACCATCACTCCTTGTCCTGTCACAACAGACCCTGCTAAAAAGATTGTCCCCATCTTTCTTTTAAGCCTCCTTTAAGTATTGAAGGACTGCAATAAGGTATTCCCAGAGCCTTCTCCTCTCCAGGCTGAACAGCCCCTACTCTCAGCCTTTCTTCATAGGACAGGTATTCCAGCCTTCAGATCATTTCTGTGGCTCTCCTCTGGACTCATAACAGCTTCATGTCTTTCCTGTGCTGAGGACTCCAGAGGTGGACAGAGGACCACAGGTGCAGTCTTACCAGAGCAGAGGGGAAGAATCCCCTCCTGCAACCTGCTGCCCACACTGCTTTTGATGCAGCCCAGCATACAGCTGGCCTTCTGGGCTGCGAGCACACACGGCCACCTCACATCCAGCTTTTCATCCACCAGTACCCCCCAGTCCTTCTCCATAGGACTGCTCTCAACCCCTTCATCTCCCAGTCTGTACTGATACCAAGGATTGCCTTGACCCAGGTGCAGGACCTTACACTTCATCTTACTGAACATCATGAAGTTCACATGGGCCCACTTTTCAAGCTTGCCCATGTCCCTCTGAATGGCATCTGATTTCTCAGGCATTTCAACTACACCAAAAAGTGGGCGTGCACACTTGCTGAGGGCACACTCAATCCCATGGTCTATGTCACCGATGAAGACACTGAGCAGCACTTCTCATATACTGCAAGTTATCTGCCTATCTTACAAAAAAATAATTTAGGCACTTCTAGTGAATTTTTATTATAAATTGCTTCACAACATGCAAGTCAAACTTCTTAGAAACTTCTGCCTCTAGCAGTTACAAAGATCTAGGCTGAGAGATAGATAACATTTCCATAATTACATGTGCTCCCATTAAAAGACAGGCTTCCTTACTACTACAGAAAGTGAGGACTTCAGCTGGACTCAGCTGAATGTGATCACTATGCCTTCTGGCTCAAACCCAAGGGTGGAAAAGCTAAAAGTTACTCCCACTGATCAGACTGGAAGACATAACAGTTATATTCATATTAATATTTGTTTGGGGAAAAAAGGCAAATCTGAAGCAATGACAAGTAACACTGTGCAGTCAGCTCCTATGCAAAGTTCTCGTGCACCTCTGCAAATATCTTCAGTTCTAAGCACAGTATTCTGCCTTCCTTGGGGGGGGGGGGGGAAAAGTACTCCTTAATTTGCTACATAAAAAAATCCTTACAGATGGCTAACCTGAAACTGCCATCCCTATTTCAAACAAATATTAACAGGAACCAGTAATCAAAAATGGAAAACATCCATTCTGGTGAACTGTATTTTTCCATATAGTTCTGTAGTGACACCCAAGAGGTTCAATCTTCAATGCTTTCTTTCTCCTATACTAAAGTGACATTTTCCATTATTTGATTATTCTAAATACGACTTCAGTTAGAACATAAACAAACAGTGGCACTTTTCTCCCAAGGGATGGTCCTAATAATAAAACAGGCAGCCTTAATTACAAGCGTGGACTTGTACATCCAAGGCCAGCCTGAATTCAAAGACTCGGAGTCAACAAAGCTTTTAGGTCAGTGCCTAACTCCGGACATGCCAGTTACTCCTCAACGATTTCAAGGAAGTTTACTCGCATGCTGGAAAATAAATATGCCTGTGCAACATCTTACAAGAAGCAGCTATCATTTAACAACAAGGCTTCTACTATCAGACATTCTTTTAAGTGTGGCACCAAACAGAGGAATCAGATCCTGTCAAAATTCAAATTCTGTAGAGCGCTGCATCTGCATTCTTTTCTGCAACCTAAAGTGCCTCAGACAACTACCAATCATTCTGAAAAGATGCAGGAAATATAAATATGAAATAGCCTCAGACATTTCCATAATATGCTTCAAACTGAAAATTAACCCAGCTTTTTGTCTTATTTCACAACTCTGCACTCCCTTGCACCAAGGAGAGCACAGAGGTTATAAGCCAAAGTAGAGGAAGCCTTTCAAAGTAAAGATAAATGCTGTAAGAAACAGAAGGGGATGCTAGTGAGAAAAATTATTAAGAGTTGCTAAGATATCCTGTTCATTTTTTGGTAGTTTGTTTGCCTGCTCCTTCTCCACGCAGCAGAGCAACATAATACTCAGTGTGACAAGAAATTATGGTCTACTCGTGCAGTTCCCCTTAATAATGTCATATAGCAGTTCACTACTGTAAAAGTATTCGGGATGTACATATTGGGATTTCAGTAAATATTTAAGTCAATTTACTGTTTTAAGGTGCTCCCTTAGTTGTTCTTGGAACACCTCAGCAAATGTTAGTCCCTGGTTTTGTATCCAAATACCGTCCCCCCAGCAAGACGATTAAAAATATCCTACTCATCTCATTTAGGTTCCTGCAGATTAAATTACAACACTGTACAAACACGGGAAAGGGTCTGAATCAGCAGTTCAGGACTCCAGCAACTTCCTCCATCAAGTTCAACACTCTACCACCCCAAGCAAACCTCATCATAAAATGATCAAGCTCAACATTCAACACAAGCAAGTTTCTGGGCTCCACCACTTTCCACTGCAAGCTTGTGGCACAGCTTCCTTCTGTTTGTTCAGTTGTCTGTTTTATTCTCAGCTCGTTTATAACAATTGTTTTTTGACCCATCATGAGGCATCAGTATCCATCTTTTTTTGTTTTCATTTGTAGTTCTTCTTTCATGCATCACAGAGCAGAACTTACATTTGGGGGGGAATGCAGTAGAAAATTGGGAGTGACAGATGCTCTATAAACAAAGAAAACATTGCTGTTACCTTTTTCATTTTCTTTCACAAGGATTCAGGTGGATTATCTCCACCAACAAAAATAGGAGTATTTTAACCCTTTTTTTTATTAAATTATGTCTTCGCTTCCACTTACAATATGTATTAACACATCAAGCAGTTTATTAATTTGATCAGCTAAACAGAGAGGTTTATGGTTTTATTTAAATAAGTAAATAAAAAGAGATGAAAAAGCATTCTCTGATTATAGACTGACTTGGTTTATACATTTTCTTTAGGTACTTTTGAAATTGCCTGTGGTACAATATTGGAATACACTTTGGGTATGGGTTGGAAATATACACTAATATTGCATCGATCTCAGTAGCAGCAACATACTCTTCTCTCCAATATTCAGATTTTCTTAGTGCATTATTTGATACAGACTATGGACAAATAAAAAACCAACATGACAAAGTATCCTTAAGCATTTCTGCAGGTACCTAAGAAAATAGTATATAAATTCTACCCGTAGAGGCAATGCCTAATGCTATTAAAGTTCTCAAAGGAAATGTGGCTGCATAATATCACAGCTATTAATAAGAATATCCCAAAGACATGTTTTCAAATGCTCAAGTAATTAATACACCTAAAATGTAAGAAAAATTATTTTTCCTTAATCTTGGTAAACAAAATCTTCATACAGTATTGCATGCAGCAATATGATGTCAAGTCACAAATGTTATGAAATGCAATGCTTACAGTATGTATTAGTGGGAATCCACTGTATTGTTTTGCTATACCTCAGAAAGCACAGAATCTCCCCATGAAGCTAGGCAATAGAGAGCTGATCTAACTCTAACTGCAGACATAAAGCTGGAGCTGAATCAGGTCCTTTCAGACTTACTTCTAAAGTATGCAAATATAGATAGCTTCACTTCATCATGCCAGCAAAGAAAACATTTCATGGGAGACACTGGAACTATGAAGCTGTATTATTATATTGCCCATAATTAAAATATCATTATATTACTGATAATTAAACTTCTTAAAAGAAGTAACATCATACATATGCTGCTGCAAAACAGACAGTGGCATTTGGGGAGATGGCATATAGGTATGGTACACTTTATATAACTTACATAATCAAAATCAAACCTCTGAATACCCTAGAAAAACCTTTGATTCAGTGTAATACAACTGATCTGTATGAAAACGTTATTTTTGTTGAAAACTACATTTGATTTTGTATATCACAGTTAGAATTAACAAATTTGCCAAACTGTGTTCAAAGCTGCACGGAATAGCAAGATTTCCACATTAATGACAGCAAGCTTACTAGTTCCACATTATGTTTCTTCAAGCGATGTATTTCCTTGACACTGTCTATGCCAGCTGACAACAGGAAAAAAAAAAAAGGTACAAAACCCACACTCCACTATTCATCTAAGTTTGTTACAACTTCCGATATGAAAATATTTCTATTTGTGAACTATGTATTTTTAAATAAAAAGACCTATCCTGCCTTTCACGACACTTTTCTTCATCGGGAACATGTAAACACAGTGAAAGAAAACCATATGAGTGTAAATATCACTCTTGATTCTTTCAGAGATAAAAAAATTCTTAATGTTCAAATTTGTTCTTGGTATTTTCCTCCCAGAAAAACCTGACTTCACAGGTTCACAGATCTTCTCCTTATAATTTGTCCTGATGATGACACACATCCCACTGCTTCAATCGAGTTACCAGTGGGCTCTCACAAGCCCACGAGTGACTGGGTATTGCAGTGCCATATGCTTGTCAGTGCCCTACTCACCCACATTACAACATTATACTTTAATACATTTTTCATAACATGATGTTGATTCATCCAGAAAAATCAGCACACGATCGGCGAGCACAAAAACGATGGGAGCAAGTCAGGGGGAAAGCAGGCTTTAGAAACAGTCATACGTGAACACTATTACTTCTGCTGCTCGCTAACCTATTAGATTTGTATCTCCCTTTTCCCGTATTTTAAACACACCTGTGAGCAGAAGCAGAGGCCGGGAGACCCAGCCGCCAGCTTTCTGCACAGCGCGTGGTGGGGAGGAGAATGCGCTAGGGTCGGAGGCAACACTTCGCCCGTCACGCAAGCGGCAGACCCTGCCTGAGCTATTCCCGCGCCCCTCGGCTGAAGCTGCCATTGCCGCGGGTCCGACAGCGGGTCTCCCTGAAAGCCTACGACAGCGCTCGGGAGTCGCTACGAGCGGGAACGCCGCTGCCAGCCGCGGAAAGCGCCGAGCCGGTGTCCTCCGGAGGGCCCGAGGGCGGCCGGGCGGGCGGACGAGGCGAGACGCGGCGCGGCGCGGACAGCTCCTCCGGCACCGCCGCCCCGCCGCCGCCCCCCGGCGTTTTCCACACGACTGGCGATGAATTCGCCGGGAACTTTCCGCCCCGGAGATGCCCGCCGGGGGCCGCAGGCCCGCTCTCGCTCGGCGCCCGGGCCGGGTCTCGGCACGGTGCCCCTCACGCGGCCGTCGCGTCCGAGGGGAGCCCACCGCCGCCCCGCCCGCCCG
>WUAM01000119.1:8850182-8901198 GCA_024336885.1 Actenoides hombroni
CTGCCGCCTCCCCCCCTCGCTAGGCCCTCGGTGGGGCCTCGGCCTCCCCCTCACCCCACAGGCCAGGCCGCCGGCCGGGCCGCACCTCCCCTTCCCCGCTGGGCCAGCGGGCCTTCCCCATCGTCTCTGCCCCCTCCCGGCTACTGGGGCGCTCCCGCCTCGCTCCCCTCCCCAGTTACCTGGGGTATCCCGCCCCCGCCCATGTGGCGCAGCTGCTGCCCTGCCCTCCCGCCCTCAGCGGGGCGCCATGCCGCAGCCTGGTTGCCGTGCAGCGTTGCCCTCTCCCCGCCGCCTCGCTGGCCTCGCCTCAAATCCCATTAGCACCCAGAACAGCCCCATGTTATTTTAATCATCTGCCCTCCTCGGCTACCAACGTCGACTGTGGGTTAGCGGTAACCGAGCTGCGGAGGCGAATGCCTCGCCACCTGCCGGGGCGGCCCTGTGGAGGCGGTGAGGGCGAAGGTGAGCAGGAAGGTTAGAAGGAGAGTGAGGTGAGGGTAAGGGTGAGTTGAGGATGAAGTTGGGGATGAGGCAAGGTGCGGAGCTGGACGGGCCGGCTGGACAGCGCCCGGGCGGGGCTGTGCGTGAGGCGGCTGGAGGGCAGCTCCCGCCGCGGCGCTGCCCCTGTCCCTGCCCTTGCCCTTGCCCTTGCCCCTGCCCCAGCGCTGCCGCGCGGAGTCGCCTGCAGAGTGCCTGGTGAGGGAGAGAGGAGAGGAGAGGAGAGGAGAGGAGAGGAGAGGTCCCTTTTTTCTTTTTTTTTTTTCCCCCGATGTGAGGAAAGCAACCGGAGTGTGCTTGAAAATCAGACGGTGATGAAGTCAAACTAAAAGTACTACCTACTTTTAGAGGGATGCCCACCTTCTGGATACTTCGGCAAAAACAGCTGAACATGTAGTTGTGTAGCGGCCTTAGGCGTGACACAATTAACATTACAGCTTTGATGTGTTTTATGCCTTCCTCAAGCTCTGCGCTAAGAGTGGCGGGAGACTGTGCTGTCTGACAAGTGCTTCTGGAATTGGTTCTAAAATACGGTACAACACGACCAGAGGCCCTCCCTAGCAGAAACTTCCCTGAAGAACAGTGCTCAGCTGACACATCTATCAATATTGGTGAGAAATACTTTGTCTAGAGTATCCTGTTTAAGTATGTAGGTATTTTGCAGAGTTCAGGTAGGAACAAATCCATACCGAAGTGACTTTTCATTAAGATGCTGTAATGTAAATAGTAAGAGTTGTAATATTTGCCCCGAGCTGAGGTCCTGAAGTGGCACTGTCAGCTAGGAAAAATACTGTGAACAGCATTGCTGCTTTATGGCTCACAGATGAGCGTTTCAGGGATTATTTTTCTTCTTTTTTTTTTTTTGTGGATAATGTAAAGACTGTAGTAGTCTACATTCTACCTAGGGCCATTCATTACACAGGAAGCAGAGAAGGTAAATATAGTACTTATAAGTGCTACAGATTTTAAAAAGAAACACAACAGTTGTGTTACTGATGTTAATGGAATAGACATTCAGCCAAGACATCTGAATGTATACAAATGTCCTGAAATCATGACAAAAATGATTTAAAAAATTAAAATGGCAACTCGATGCCCAGTATGAGCCTGTACACACACAAGGTACTGTTAATAGGTTCTTTGGAGACATGAAGCATTAAGAGCAAGGAGGGATGGCTAACTTTGAAATGATTAGGAAGGTTAAGGAGGAGGAATTAAACAATGTTACTAGTATGCTAACTGAAAAGTCTGTATCTTCTATAGATAGAACAGCAAATCAGTTAGAAAACCTGTAGAGATCTCACTTTTCCCTAAAACCAAGAACTGTAAACCTAACACGTTGCTTTTTTCTGTGTATCTAGTCACCATTAGCTGAAAAAAATGCTTGTTGCCCACACAATTTATGGGAGAGTAAGTGTGGGCTGGCTTTTATTTGCATCATCGTTATTAGAATGCTAGCTACATTGATAAATGAAATACTCACTTCACACTTGTGCAATTCTATTAAGAAAATCTTTTACACCTTACAATGGTAGGAAATTCTGAGTGAAAGAATGATGAGGCTGTATTAGTTTGAATGTCATGTTTCAATTTGAATGTTACAGCTGTCAGAAAAATACATGTTCTTCTCTCATAGAAATTCTTGAAAGAAAAACCTAGTTTTAATCTGGTTGTAAGATCTAAGAATGCAGGGGAAGCAAAGTTTATTTGAAAGCTGATAAACCTGAAAGAAGCATGTAAACTTTCAGAGTTCTTTAGCTTGTAAAAGGACTCTGTGTTAGAGTCCCAAAACATTGCTTTTCATTTTTACAGTAGCAGGCTTAGGACAAAAATTTATTTTGTCTCTCTCTATACAAAACAGTTAAGAAATGTGCCAGCAATACCTTCCATAAAGGCTGAATATTCAAATCTTTATTCAACTGCTTTAAAAAATCTGTAATGTGATTCCTATTCTTAATTCAACAGGACTTTCTAAATATATTTAAATTCACAAAATAATTAGTTACTCCTAATTAAGCTTTATAGTTTTCAATAGTTATACACTATCAATATGGTACTAATGTATATTTTTATATGTCATCTTCCGTACATCTTGATGTGTATTAGAGAGACAAAAAACAGATAATAACAAAGAAATTTTATCCTCTAATTTTAATTGGCATTATTTCTGTTTCTCTCATACCTATTCCTTGTTACTTTTGCTTCATTATATATTGCCTTTCAGAACATCTTACTTTAAGCAATTCTCTTTTATATAGCTGAAAGAGTAAAAAGATCCTGACTTTCTTGCCTTTCACATGAACAGCCTATTTTTAACAGGAGTCAATCAGCAGCTTCCAGATGAGGGTACACAACCAGACATCCCACTGATAGCTCTGAGGCTTGTGTGGACCCATTAGCTGAGCTGAGGCCAAAATCTATACAGTAGATATCCCTGTAAGAGAGGCAGTCTGATCGTATTTTCTAGTCTCAATGCAAACTCTTTCTGTCTGACAAGACACACTCTCCCTCACTACAGAAAGCTGAAAGCTGCTTACAGTTTTTTGAACCTAGTGAACATTTTAAAAGCTATTTAGTTCCTGTTAGATTACTTCAGGTTACTATAGTTGTTTCATAGTTGTTGGTTTGGGGTTTTTTTCAGGCAGAATCATACTAATTCCTTGGTTTTATTTGCTTAGGTAACTTAACTGCAGACTTTACCTCAGAACAAGCTCTATAGTCTATCTATTGCTTACAGTCTGCGATGCCCCTGCCTCTTTTGAAGCCTGTCCCCAGAATGACCTTCTTGGCTCAGAAGAACAGACTACTTTTTCAGACAGTTTCAAGATACAGTATATCTGCGGTACTCCACTCATGATAGTATTGTTATCCTAGGGTAGTGATGTATCTAGAAGATAGATGGATGGACCCTGAGAAAGTGGAGTTTAATGCTGGTCCATGTCTTGGTGTTTTCAGGTGGAGAATAGGCTATTGTCAGCAGTGGGAGACTGGGACCAACTTAGAGGATACCTCCAAGGCAGTTGTACATTGGGATCTCCCATCAGCAGCTAAGAATAAGGGATTGTAATTGTGATGTAAAACTATTCTCATCCTAAATTATGCCTCTTTCTTTATCAGTCTTAATATTGTTAGAATATATACGAGATTCCAGGTAGTGCAAAGCAAGATTTCACAACATTATATACTTCTGCTGATTTATGGATTTGGTTTCAGAAAGCCTGTCACTAGAACAGGAACTGCAGATCCTTTATATCCTTTATCATAAGCCCATCACACATCCCTCTAGTGCCAGTTGTCACTAGGTGCCATCCTTTTCAAACTCTCACCTGCGTCACTCAGCCTTGACTGAGCTTACAGGAGGAGGAGATATTTTAGGTCTGACTCAAAGGGCTCTTTGGAGATGCTACAGAAATGCACTTTTAAAAGTCTTGGCTATGCTTAAGTTAGTTCAGATAATGTAGTTTTCTGCAATAATGTGAGGAAAAAGAAACCACACCTCCAACTGGCATAGCTGTGCTGGTGAACAAGCAAAAATACTCTTTTTTGCTGATGTAGCTTATTTAGTTCAGCAAGTCTGTAAAAGTTACACTATCTGGCAAAAAGAGAAAAATAATCTTACCAGAATAAATGGCATCTTTATTAGTACTGTAATGGCTACATCAGCAACTTCCAAGGGGAGATTAGGCCTTAATGACACATTCTAAGACTTTGATTGCACTCATTTTTAGGTCATCAAAATTGTATTAGAACTGATGCAAACATGAAATAACCTTGTTGCTTTTATGGCATATTATATAGCATCCTTTATTTACATTGTAGAATAGTCTTAACTTTAGTTTCATTCTGCATATAACAGAGACTTTTCCTAACATGACAATGTCCATTCCATGTAGTTCTCAATATGGTGCTACTGTGTATGCTGAAGAATTAAAATTTTGCTTATTCCTAGGGTGTGGATGCTAAAAAGCTGCTAGCAGAGGGATTTTCTCAGGTTCTCACAATATTTGGTGAGAATCCTGCCTTTCTCACCAGTGTTATGAAAAACAGTAGGATGTTTTTGTAAGCTAGACCAACACCTGGTGTTCTGCTAAGTTCTGTTTCTGGTACGTTGGAAAAATGGTTTGAAATAGGTGTTGTAGGACTTTAGCCAGTCACCCTAGGAGATGGGTGATCATTGACCAATCACCCTATGGGGCTAGGGTATATAAAACAGGGTTATAGATTAATAAAGTGTCGTCTTCTTCCTCTCCTGGCTCTCTCTTTACTGATTTTGTATTGCTGCATCTCTGCGCTCCCGGTATAAACAGCGGCACCTAGGATATACATGTTTTCCTTGCTGACTTTTACTGCAATGATTGTTAAAAAAAATCCTGTCGTATTCTTTGCTTGTGTGGTATTTAATATGATTTGAGAACTTTTTATTACCCAGTGCAGTAGGTGAAGTGGCAACATTCCAGAGACTAATACAACCCTGATATTAAAACATGACATTAGATGACTGATCTCCATCTCTACTCTACTCTAAATCTTCTCTTTTACTAAAGGGAGTTGTTTTTTCTGCAGTAGTTGTTAGTAATATTTTATTCTGTTAATTTGTACAGTTAGTCAATTCTAATCATAGTAATAGTAAAGATTTTTGTTAGAAAGCATTACTGCAGATCCTTCAAGCAAGAAAGCTTGTGAAACAGACTTTCTTGCTGTCTCAGTCTGACATGTGTAAGCGTCATGCATCTCCCCATTTTCTTTCCAGAAAGAAAAAGAAAAAGATCATACCTGTCAAAGGCAAAAGAATTCCTTAGAATATACAACTATGTCAGATGCAGTGACTCCAGGTATTATTTTCTCTCTCCTCAAAAGTAAGAAAAAAAAAAGGGGGGGAGGTGTTTATGTGTTTTCTATGTATGCATTTACAATATGTAACTGTGACTTTTTCTCATCTACCAGGGCTTTTCTATAGCCACATTAATGTATATATTTTATATAATGCATAGGTTTGTTTCAGGTCTACTACTCTTTCTTCCATAAACTCCATGTTAGGTGAAGATCTATAAAGATACATACAGTACCATCATAATAAAAAAAAAAATAAACAAAACCACCAAACCAAAAAAAAACCAACCCCAAAAAACCAATCATAGCAATTTTCCTATTACACTTTACTGCACAGTTGACAGTCTACAAAAGGGGAGGTTTTCACATTTCTTTGAAGTGTCCTTATGACAGGCTGACTTGACTGGTGGCATAAAACTATGGGTGTTATAACTGAGTATGGTAATAAACTGCCACAGTCATTTAGAACTAACTTGCATTTTTTGAAACATTTTATCCTGGTCATTCATTTGAGCTGCCAAAATAAAAAGAGGTAAATAATTTTGCTTTGGAAGGAAAGAACCTTCACCGTGTTTTCGTGGAGGAAGAGAGTATCTTCACAGAATAAATAACTTTCATTTGACTATGGATTATCAAGAAGAAAGGTTCTGCTAGATTAAGCAAATTAAATATTTACAAGAAACTTGCAAGCATCCCTGTTTCTCTACACTCAGGGCTATTTAGTAATCGCTTCTTGTGCAGATAGTGTTAGTGCTGTTCTACCAGGTCTGATGTGGAGCTGCTTTATACTATTACTGTCAAATTTTAGATTACTGCAAAAATAATACCATTAAAGCAAAGAATTCAGGCTAGAACAAAGCAGACTTGTACTGCCACTATCCAGTACTTTTACATTTAGCCATTTCTTGCAAACTTGTAATCCTGAGATGTTATTCTTTAAAAAAAAAAGAAGGGAAGGGAAGAAGGAGAATGAACACCTTGAGTCAAAATTATCCAAATATCACATTATGCCTGAGAAGTATGACCCTCTCACAGGATAAAATAAGCCTAATGTAGAAAAAAATAAGCATATGCATGAATTCCATTAGTGCTCTCTGATACAGCTTATTCATGTAGAAAACTACTTGAGGGAAGAAATCACCAAGCATACAATTTCAATGTGAGATGCAAAAGAAAAAGAAGCTTAAGTAACATCACTTCCCAGAAAAGATTCCAAGAAATAGATTGCCATCTGCAACACATCACAATCTCAGTACACAAAGATCTAATTAATTAGTCTTGCTAACTGTGTATTGTTAGAACTGTGAGAGTATGTAACTCTGAGGTGAAATGTGACCAGACCTTGTTATCATCCTGGGATGCAGAGTTGCTAATAGCTTTCATTTTTAGATGTTATGCCTGATGGGGAAGCCTCCAAGCACAAAATATTTAAAATAGAAGGAAAGATTGTGAAAAGCAGGGGATAATGGTGGTTCCCTGAATCAAGGGTGTGAAATTCCAAAAAACCCCCAAAACTTAGAATATTGGAGGCTGAGAAAAAAATCTGATCTGTTGTGGTAGATGTGTTACAGAACTACTGTGAAAAATTTGGGATGAAGACGAATTCATCAGGCTGTACTCAATTGTCTAGAAAGACTACTTCTTTATGTTTCCTTTACATTTTTTTAGTTTAATAGCAAGTTCTGTGCATGGTAGCTGTACATAAAGGATGAATAGATCAAAATGAGAGACAGTCTTACTAAAATCTAAGTAACATCTCCTGCTAATTACATGCATGCCTCATTTTATAAATTAGGAGTAATTCAGACCCTTATTTAGCCTCATTCATATATTTACTTAAATGCTGAGAGGAATGTTTCCACATCCATGAGATATAAAGCCTGAAGGTTATCTGGGTATTTCGTGAATGTACTGGAATTGTTCAGAATCCTAGTTGAAGACTGTTTTATATGCCTAGTTATATATTCGAACACTTAATAAAAACATGAAAACCATTTCTCACTTTCATGAAGAAAGCTGTTCTCATTACAATGTATATGACTTCACTCTATGCTATTTTAATTAGATTACCAGTTCAATGAAAATTAATGTAAGAGGATTTGCTATAATTAGGGGCAAGTATACAGTAATCTGCTATGAAAAGAACACAAAAATGTTAGTGGAACTCATTACAGGGATATTGTTTATGCTAATTATTCAAATTTTTTTAAATCACATTAAGCCTGATTTTAATCAGGTTTGGGGTTTGTTGTTTGGGGTTTTTTGACAAAACTTTAATCAAACAATTCAACCCAGAGGGGTTAGTAACAGTCTATCGCATGGGATAGAGAGAAGTGGAACTAAACACAAATGGAAGAAAACCAAAGGACTATGAGCTATGGACTCATTTCATTGTCCTGTCTGAACAGAAGATAAAATGAACACAGAGAGTATACATGACAAGATAGTATCAATATAACAAGACTTCTGCAACTTGAATGAAGGAATCTAATTTGAACGCATGGCTTTTAGCCTTTAAGTGCTCAATATTTATTAATATTATATATACAGAATGTTCCTGTAGTTCCAGTGTATGGAAACCTACATGGAATTTTGGTGCAGATTGCAGATCTGTTACCCAAGTGGTAATACTGTTGTTATATACCTGCATCTTGTCACATCCTTATAGATCATAAAACTTAAGATACGCACTGTAAGCCTAGCAGGTAGGAATTTAAAAGGTAAAAGCTAACCAAAAATGATAGCTAAACCTAATAACAAAAGCTTTGTTGCTTCAAAGAGCTATTTTTATGAGTATGTGGGATTACACCTGGTGAAAGAATCAGACTGAAAGCAACAGATTGAAGGATTGGTTCCTACAGTGTCACTTTTGCTTTCATCAATAATTAGCTCATATCATGCTCTAATGACATGGTACCCTATCCTATTGGAGACATTTGGTAAGATGCAAAATAGGGTAGTGGATTACAGTTTGCATCTACAACATTTTCAAAAATCCACTAGGACTATTTTCAAGAGCAAAAGGTATTAATGCTGTTAAGATCCTCACAGATACAGTCTTTTAGTCACTGAATTTTTAATTTTAAGAAAACAACAGAGGTAGCATTTGTAACATTTTAGGGAGATAAAACCTTCTCATTAAGTATGTGTGTGTGTGTTGGGGGGCATTGTATATGTAAATATAAATATAAGAGATGTAAAAATCAGCTGAAAGGAACTCTTGAGCCAAAGTTTAAAAAATGTTTCCATTTCTGAGAACCTAACTTCTTACTCAACTTTGAAAATATTGGTCCAAATGAATATAAAATATTTGTAACAAAACTGTGCTAAAAAAAAAATTAAATATGTAACTAAAATAATCAACAACTGGACCACATGCTTTCAGGAATATGAAAATTAAGGATATAAAACCTATTTTCTCTTTAGTTTCCTTCAAGACCATCTAATACAAAATAAAGAACATCTGTTAATTCCAAAAAGAGGTATTTTTTGCCTATCAAACATGTATTTTTTTACTTCATTGACTACATAAGGGATTTACAATCCTCAGTTTTCTTTTTCTAACTGATGTTAAGACTCTTCCAGACTCCTGTAAGTTATTTATAAACGATAAAAATTCGTGTGCAGATCAACAATCTTGCTACAAACCAAATTTTTATAACAAATAAGCAATTTTCTGTCCTCTGCTTCAGAGAAGACACAATCAATTCTAGCTTCTCTTATACACTGCAGTTACTGCTACTTTTGGCATAGATGATCTGGCTCCAAATTTGCTGTGAGTAGACCAATTTTTTTTTAATTGCCCCAGTATAAAAATAAAACTGCCTTTATGGCATTCCTGATGTTACACTCTCAAATTGCATAAGGCCTTGCATCCTGGAGAAAACACATGGATAGCGAAAGGGAGAAAGGGGAGAAACCCAACTTCACTTACTATTCTTCCCTTAGAGCACCGAGGGTTGCATTTGGTTTGTGGGTATGATGTGTTTTGGCTGATTTTAAGCAAAAGAATAAGGTAAAGTAAATTATGCACTACAAAGATTTTGTCTGCTGAGGCAAATAGACTTAAATCATCTTTTGCTGTTGTGGCAGTTTATATAGCATTTTTCTGATCTGTTCAGCTTCTTTTTGGTTTTAGACATTAAAATAACAGAAGTGTGTACAATACTGAGTACAAGATCTTATTCTTCTAACTTAGAGTTGGTCATCACAATTGTACTCTAATCCTGAAATATTTCTACTCATTTAAAGAATGAATCAGCATCAGATACAAAATGAAGTTATATTTTAATACACTCTCTGTCCTTGTCCTTTGTTTGCCTCATTATTTAACATTTTTGCTTGGAGCATCTGAAGAAAAAGCAAGACCCTGTTAGAGTCAGGTATACTCAGGTGGCATAAAATAACAAGGTCACACCGAAGTCATAATTTTATACCATGTGAGGGTCTGGTAGCATAGCTTAGTCCATACATTTTGGTGAATGTTGGAAGCAGTCTGTCTAATGAGTTTTACTGGAGCTGACCTGGATAGTTATCTGTCCTGAGACCTGCCATGCTGCGATCCGTGCTGCTACAATGCCAGCACACACCGCGTTAACAGTTACAGTGTAATTAAACTTCTCAGTATGACCTACAACCTTTTTTTCTCATTACACGCTAGCAGGTCTGAGAGCTCTCTTGCCAACCAACCAAATTACCTACCATCTGCATGTGAAGAGCACCCAAGCAGTTATGAAACTGTCTGGTTCTTTCTCAGCACTGTCTATTTTGGGGAGCTATTCACTGGCTCTCCAATCTTAGGAGCCGTAAAAGAGGATGCAACAAAAAAAGGAAATAAAGCTCTGGGGTTTATTATTTTGGTTGTACTTAAAGAACCCTATTTTTTGATTCTGTGAAAATTCCTCAATAATGTCCAAAGGACAAATTTTGAAGATTTACACTAAGAGCTATAAATAGAGATCTCTCCTGGCATCCTAAATATCTCTGCAAATCTGTTAATTCTATTGCAGTAGTGCAAACTCTTCTCCAGAACCATCTGCACCACTACTGAGATTTGGAAACCAGAGTACACAAAGAGAACCTTGCTTAATGGCTAACGAGGACAGGCACTCTCAAACTCTGTGCTTATCTTCAAGCCAGCTGTTAAGGCCTAGGGCACATATTCATTGATCTCACTCCTAAGTGAAAGATAGAAATGCTACAGAAGCTCGGAACATTTATCTGAAGAGACTCATCTGATTTCTCACAGAAATCTAGTGTGGTATTCCTCCTTCAGAACTTTGCCTGGGCCTTGGTTACAAACAAATAGGATGAAGGAGGGACCAAACACCAGAACAAATAGAGAACAGTGAATATTCAAAGGAAAATAATGAACTCAATCTTCATAGCTGCTCATGTACTCAAAAGTGATGATGTTCCACTTATTGTGAGTGACCTCACAGAGGCTGGAGATACCCTTTTGCAGTGCTGACAGTTTAAACGTATACTGGAGTACACTGACACTAAAAGGAAATGCACAGATCTCTGTAGAAGACAGAAGACATAGTGTTTGTAGGAACAAAGCAAAAATGCCAACACTTGCAAGTAGTCACTGCAGAACACATTTAGTCTGGTGATCCATGCACATCATTGTGACAGCAGCAATAAATCACAAGCTCTTCAACTGTTTAGAGGCAAGGTTTCCTGTGAACCTAAAGCCAAAGGTTAAGGTGAGTCACACCGTATTGGATTCACTCCTTTCAACAGATAGGTTTCTCTTTATCTTATTATGCAAAGAACGTACATACCATCTCTCTTGGGCATGTATGAAATGTTGGTGCTGTGGTATCTACGCTGCAAATGGAACAGAAATAGTCTCTGCTCTTGCCCTCCTGTATATTTGTGTGAACACCTCTCTGAGAAACCTGTGTTATTTTTAAATCATATCTTCTGCTGCAACTTGTGAAAGCATCTCTGTCATAGCATTGTGCTGCACCTTTTATCTGATCATGCGTTGTACTAAATACCTTCAGTTCCCACTGACTTCTTTAACAACAGAAGACAATATAGTGCTATTCTACCAAAATAAAACTTTCAACTGACTTACATGGCTTTGGTGGAAAGCACACTAAGAAATATCATCCAGAATAGCAGCAGGATAGAGTTGTCCAGTAGCAAGGAAGAAAAGGTCTGTATAAGCATCCCAGTGCTATTCTGGCTGCAAGGAATTCTTTTGATGGATTTAAAATCAGGATAGTACCAATGTCATTTCTCAGTTACTCTTCATCTTACTTGATGCAGACATCTGACATCTCCTGACAAATCTGATGCCCCAGAAGCTCAGCTTCTCTCTGGTGAATTTTATT
This sequence comes from Actenoides hombroni, assembly GCA_024336885.1. Classification (NCBI taxonomy): domain Eukaryota; kingdom Metazoa; phylum Chordata; class Aves; order Coraciiformes; family Alcedinidae; genus Actenoides; species Actenoides hombroni. The sequence continues at coordinate 8,861,855 of WUAM01000119.1, forward strand.
ACAAATACAACCAAATTCAAGGTCATAGCTAAGAATCTGAGTCAATATGATTAAATTAAATATAATGTATAGCATCTAATTCCCATTTCTGTCATCTTCAAATTTATACAAGCCTCTCTGAAGGAGTATAATGGTGAATAACACCAGCCTTGAGATTGATGAGTTTCTGAGAGAGTTGGCTACAAGAGTTGTCTGAATCTTCATAAAATCTGAAGATTTAATTTGCATTTTCTTTGCCATAGGTCTTTTACAGTACAAAGAATGTTAGTTTGAGAGCCACTGCTTTTCTCTTTACAAAGGCATTGCCATACTACTGTACAAATAGCATTTATTTGTTAACACACCTAACATGCACCGATGACAAACATTTCTACTCTGGTATATAACATTATTTTAAAATTGTTCCATTTTTTCTAACCAGTGCATACTCTTGCCACCTTTTGTCTAAATCTGACTTTCTTTGAATCTCATTAGCAGGCTTTATTCTAGCAGCCAGATATTTGCCCTTTAAACTCAATTGACCTTCACTAGATGGAACAAGAAGAGAGTATTTTCTGCTATTTTTTATCAACATACCTTGAACATACATTCTTATTCTTCTTGTTCTTCACATGTTTTCTGGCTAACATTAAATAGAAAGAGGCTAGTAGGGAAGTGGCCTGTATAAAAGCCCTGTAGATTTATTTCATTTTTATTTTCATTTATTTCACATTTTTTATAGAGTTTATTGCTAGGTTTTGATGCACTTCCTTTTTTGATGCTTCCCCCACGAATATCAAAAGCTAAATTTTTCTTTGCAGTCTCTGGGAAGTGATCTGGAAACAAAAAAAGTCGTGTTCTGTCACCTATAAGAAGTGACAATGCTGTCTTCCATTTGTTTAGCAGAAGCACTGAAGTTACTCATAAATTGTGCTGTACATTTGACATATAGCCAACCACTGGAAGGAGCAAACTCACCCCTTCCCAGTTATTATTCCTTCATTCTGTAACTTCATTGCATTTACTAGACACTGCTAGTTACCGTGGTACATACTATTTTTAAGTACCATTGTCAACACAGAGGAGTGCCATGCACCTGGCTTGCACGTGAATCTTATGATTAATTAATGGGACACAGATAATTGAGCTCTGTTTATATGAATGAGGTTTACAGGTGATTTATAAATATATTATTCCTTTTTTTCACATTTGGTTGTAGAAGGAATACACATTCTCTTACCTGTGTTTCAGAAATAACTATTGGTAAAGTGATAAGGAAATTCACGTAAGAAATAGGAGATGAACAAACCCAGGAAATCAGACAACTTTGAAATTGAATTTAAATTATCCTCTTCTGCCTGACTGCTGCCTATTGCCTTTATTTTTCTATGTCTCTGTTAATAATGAGGGCATATTTGCCTCTGTAAAGTAGAGGAAGCCAATGGGTAAAAGTTGTATGTAGAATATGTTTCAAAATGCTTCAGTGGGACAGGTGTATATGCAATCTAATTTTTCTTTATCAGGTAACCATCATGTGCCTATATATTGAGTGTAGCAAGAGATAATATATAACATTCTCAGTTGTGTAACTGAGGAACAAACACATCGAGTGAAAACCAGCTGCCCCTAGTTCTAAAGAGCTACCTATATTTCCACTGAGCTGAACAGACAGGGTTATTTGCAGGCAGTATTTACCATTACTTTGGGGGAGGGTTGAAGGAAGGCAAGGGAAAGATCTAGCCATGTTTAAATATACTATAGGATTTCTTATATCTTTCATGGGTTGATTAAAATCATGTGTTCCTGCTTGTTCCTTATCCTTTATCCCTTACTGAATGAGCGCGAGGCAATAATTTGCAGCAAGATTTTATGTAAGTGTCCCCCTTACATGGATTTTATGCAGAAGGGAAACATATGGTTCTGAAAGAGCATTAATACTCAGGTACAGCTGGTCTTTGAAGATTTTAAGTGATCCAGATAAAAAGAATGAGGAAATGCTTCACAAGGGAGGCTGTGGCTCTTCTGACACTGTTCTTTATCACAAGTATGATGCTTACAGGGAGATGTCTATGGAAACCCACAAGTAGAACGAGGATTGTATTGACAAAAGAAAAATAGACATATAAGCAAATAAGACAAAAATAAAATCCTCAACCTGGCCAGAAATAAAGAACTTAATCACAGTCTACCAGCAAGCTAACTGATTAATTCATCTATTGTTATTAGTTAATGCAACAATCTAACATTTCTCCATGACAGCAATGTCTCTGTGCCAGGTTTTCACTATCCTGCAGCACCAGTGCCCTTAAAATTCCTACTGCTTGGAGAGTTTACATTGATGTAAAATGGAGTTTCATTTGCTGGATATAAAGAGAGCTATTGCAAAAAATGTAACTGTCAGACCTTAGGTGAGCAGCAACTCTATTTTCTATTTAAAAGACTAACTGGATTTAAAGACAAGTCACTTTTAAAGAAGGAAAGGTCTAAGGCTGCAGATTTATTTGAGGAGCTGATCCCAAATAATGATTCTCAATCTTTATCATAGAGAAATACCACATAGAAATAAACCATATTTAATCAGGTTTCATTACTCAAGAGACCCAAAAAGAAGTGCCAGAAGCCATGACTAGACACTCTCATTAATGGCTCCTGTGCAGGGTAAAATTCCCAAGGTTTATATTCCCAGGAGAGACTAGATTGCCAAAGGGATAGGGAATAAACTTGATATAGAGAATGTGAAATTCAGGACAGAAAGTTCACAACAGAAGGTTTAGAAAACTTGGAAAATTGGTAAAACTCTTACAGTTCCATGACTGGAAGAGGTAAGTTAAAGGAGCAGGAGAAAGTCAGGAGGAAAGATGGAAGAGAACTGCATAATGTACTCAGAGGTCTGAGAAGAGAAGCCTTTCAAAGTACCACTAAGGTTGGTAGCAAACCCAAAGCTTCGTGTTCATACAAACAAGAAAGCTAAACCATAGAATCAGAAGGCATAGGCCCAGTCTGGATAAATGAAGTTTTATTTGGCAGGACCACTCAATGTAAAAATACCATTTCAGAAATAATCCACTATCTCATCTATATATAGTTACACCAGCAATGAAAATGAAGTTACTAATACAAAGTAAACAAATAAACCCATCATTTTCTCTCAGTTCTGCAGAAAGTATGTATGAAGCCAAGCTGAAAATCTTGTCCTGGAGGTGCCACTGGATAACATGGCCCTAACTAGAAGGATTAGAACTACCATGACATAAGAAATCCTAAGCTAATTTACAAGCAGAACAGCTAAAGAAATGCTGTTCAACAGAAGTTGGAATTAAAGCGAGAGGTTAAATTGCTTCAGATTATTTCTGTCTGTTCTGATCTTGGTGCCAGATGTGAAAGTGTGGGTAAGATAACTATCTTTCCAAACCATCAAATCTTTCATAAGCCAGGAAGTTTAGGAGGCAAGATCACATATATTGTGTCTAGGAGTATAATACAAAAAAGTTCCTTTTATTCTTCTCATCTAAGATCACTGCAAGGAAAAAGAAAGAAAATAATAATGGGGGGAGGTACAGCTATGTTTTTGGTTTTGGTTTTTTTTTTCTTTTTTTTTTTTTTAATGAAGAAACAAAATATGTTGAGCACAAGTCAAAAGTTTTAATTATGGTAATTATTTTACAATAACTAAAAGTTGCTTCACAGATTTTTAACATATGCCCAAGTACTAAATACAGAAATATGCTCAACTAAGTAATTTCTCAAACCAAAACCAATAAGCTGTGATAAGCCTTTCAGTAGGCCCAAGTTGCAGTCTTGTTCTATAATATATGAATAAGTATTTTATAATGTTATAGGTTATTAAGCATATTGATGTATAAAAAGATGCAGAAATGTTGGCTGCTCATAGATCATACAGCACAATGAGATACTAGCTACATAACAAATTAGTAACAGCTGGATGATTTGGAACCAGAAGGCCTAAAATGCCAGTACAGGGAAAATTTCATTCAGTTTATGAAACAAGACTACTTTACCTAGGGCAATAAAACAATGCCTCTAGATTGGATTTTGCAGGACCTGGGGCTTCCTTGTGAAACTGCATGATAACTTAGTCATGACAAAGATGCCACAGGATCAGGGAGCCCAGCAGAGAAATTCTGCTGCCTGGAAAGATTCTGACTTGAGAAATCCTGATTGCTTGAAGAGTTGAAATGCATAAAGGAATTAAGCTTGAGGTTACAAAATTAAATATGGAAGTCTATTCATTAGTATGCCTTTATGAATATTTAGATTTCTTTAAGAAATAAACCTGTATTCTATCACCATTTGTCTTTAGAAACATTTCATTGTATGAAGTGCTTAAGATTTTTTCCTTTCAGATTCTCTTTTGGCAGAGGGGTGGGGTTGTTTTTCAGTGGAAAGACTCTTTAGCATTAATGTAATACTTCAAAAGAAATTTTCTTGCTGTTGTTTTCTCTTTCCTTTCGACAGCCATCATTGCTGAGTAATGCCCAGGGTCATACTTTTGAAAAGCAAGTTCTTCCTTTGCAGCATTGCTGCAGGACCTAGGGCAGAGCGCATATCCAGAGAACTAGGCATTTAACCTTTTATAAGATATAGGCTGGATTCTGTAAGGGATGTGTCTGGCACAAGAGTTAGATGCAGATCAGTAAAGAAATATGAAAGGGAAAAATCAGCAACTGTAGAAATGGTTTTTAGGAATATATGTATATACATGCACATGTATATATAATTTTTTAATATTAAGCAAGAAATACATGAAATGTAAGGTAATTTGTTCCACCAGCAAGCTATTAGTCCAGGTCATTACTTGCTTGGACAAAACTCCAGACTGAGCCAAAATCTTCACCACATAATGCAGAGAGCTTCAACTGAAGTCAAAAGAGTTGACCCAAGGTATTGAAGATAAATTTAGTCTGAATAAAAAATCCTGAAATAATGCCTGGATAGCAGTTATTTTCCTAAGACAATTTATTACCAGAACAAAACTTCTTTGAAAAAAACCCCACCTTCTCACATCACTTGGCAGAACATCAGATATTTTAGTAAAATACGATCATTTTCTCCTGCAACAAACTTTCACCCTTTAGAAATCTTAGTACAAAAAGTCACTAGCATTCAACTCACTTTTAGAGACAAAATTGGAGCGATGTCTCTAATGAGATACTTAGCATAAAAGTGTCATTGCAGAATGGTTGTCCATTCATTGCTAAAGCCTACTTCCACAAAATTAACAAATTCTATTAATTGCAAGGAAAGCAGAAGTGGGCCTTTAATCCTGCGACGATTCAAGAGATAATCCTTGTTAAAGAGTAGACTTGTTCCCATTGGAGGTGACAGATTAACAAATCCTGACTTTTATGGTTATTATTTTTTCAGTCATATGGCAGGTCTTTACACAGACCCTAAAATTTTCCCTACTTACAATTTGATTTCTACTCCTTAGTTTTGTTCCAGCATTTTAGTTCGACTGGTTTTATGATTGTCCAACATAAAATAGGGCTGGTTGGTGTATGACATGTTACCTTTGCAGTGTATGAACATATTTTGATTTTTTACAGCACTGAGTCAGCATTCTGATGAGTTAGCATTTATATTCCCGACAGCTGTTTATTCCTCTCAATGTAATTTCAGAGATAAATGTCCAGAAGGGATTTGCTGCCCCAGATCTATCAGAAAACATATTTAAGATATTCAGTGGTATTTAAATCATAAAAAAAAAATAATTCAGTAATGCCAGGACCAAAAATTGTTATTTTTTTAACATTAAATGACTAATTTAAACCTTACTATACTATTTTTAAATATAATGTGGTAGAAATTCAGAGTTTTGGGGTTTTTTTTCTGTGCAAAACCACATCAATGGTTTCTAGAGGACATTATGACTTTTAGTAACATACTGAAGCTTCCAATCAGTATTCTCCTTTTAGTCCTTTTATTCAGAGTTGAGAAAGTAGCCTTGAGAAGAAGAGATAGGAACGAGTGCACATAAAGGACCAAACTGTTCCTGGAATAGCTGATTGATTGTGTCTTACTAAAGCCATGGGACTAGAAGGCATAGTGGAAGATAAATCTTGATAGAAGGTAGAACCAGGAGACAAGGATTCACTGCATTCTAAAATTCTTCAGGTAATGCTGCAGGGTTATTTTGGCAAATATGGTCATTCATATGCTGTCATTTTTCTGCCTACATTTTTTTTTTGGTTTAGTTTTTTTGTAAAGCAATGCATATGGTGCAGAGTAGCATAGATTTTATTTTCCTGCACCAACCCCATAGACTCTATAGTGTACTACCTGTGTTATCACAGCTGCCTTATCTTTGGATAGGTAAGGGTAAACTCTTTCTAGGAGCTGTTTCTTCTAAACACTCGGCTGTTAGATGTGGGTTTACAATATGGCAGGGATATGACAGTTTCTGTTAGTGAGATTATAGAAGTGTATGTTGTCTGTGCAAATAAAATCCAGTTCTGAATCCCATTAAATTAATGATTTTGATCATGTCTAGTGGCAGATTACTCATGATTTTGATGAAATACTTAAAAATAATACTTAATTGCTCTATTCTTCTCTATTCTTTCAAATTCCATTTTTTTCTTGTCTCAGGACAAAAAGTGAAAAGGGATTATTGATATAACTTCTCTAGAAGTTCAGTTCATATCCTCTATTACTTACCTTTTGCCTTTTCCTACTCTGTAGTCTAAATCAAATGGTGCTTTCTGTCAAACTCAAACAGAAAGACAACTTTGTTTATTAGATTAATAATAATTATTGCCCTAATAATTTTAATCTTATTCATGTTGATTTTTTAGTTCTTCTTTTCTAGGATAGAGTAAAAAGAACAGTGAACAGTATCACAGAGGAGATTTTTCCAATAGATTCTTTCTGCACCCTAATATTTTGTTTGCTCTTTTGTGTACTATAGACAGCCAGTCATCAGTTCTTACTGAGCTTTCTATATTATTGGCAAGTGCTGTGGTTTCTTTCCTCCCATGGGAACTATAAATTTAGAAATCAAGATAACAGGTCAAACTAACTTGCAAGCAATTCCATTCATCTCAGTTATAACTGTGTCCATAAATAAACAGACAAACTAATGAATAAAGCCATCACGGTTACTACTTCAGTAAAATAATACTTTTAAAATACAAGCAGTACTTTTGATGCTAAACTCTTAAATAAAACACCAAAACTTTAATGTTGTTACCCTAGGACTTTTTTTCCCAAATCCTTACTTACGTCAATAAGTGAGGTTCAGCAGAAGATTAAAATTTTATTTATTTGGTTTTTAATTTATCATTAAAACTTAAGCTATGGGGCAGACTTTATTGTGAAAATAAACCATCTTTGATCTAAGCATTTGAGATCATTTATAAGGCTGTGGTATATGCACCATAAAGAAAATGTGTAAGCAGAAGACACGTTTTGATCTATTCATGAAAGTGCATTTGGGCCATTTAGTACAAGTGCTACATTGCCAATGTAGACTAATGCATAGCTTTCTCAAAAATCATTACATGAATGTTGAGATTGGACAATGCTTACAAATTATTTGATCTCTTTTAAAATCAGTTCATAATCCTGTGTCTGCATTCATCAGTTTTCTTCTGGCTTTGTACAACATCCTGAAGATTGCAGTGCCTGCACTGTAATTTTGTGTGTGTGTGTGTGTGTGTGTGTGTGTGTTCAACTTTCCACTTAGATTCAGAAGTATTGTGAAGAATGGGCATCGGGGTCAATATATTTGTATAAAAGGTGTTCTAAGTTTGATACTTTGCTTTATTTCCATATTTGTGGATAGCACAATTTCTTATTTAAAACTCTTAAAAGATGTGAAAAAAGGAATTTGGTTGATTGAAATTCTGCTTGAAGTGTACATAGTGCTCTGCCTCTGGAGAAATCATTAGCTTACAGAGTGAACACCCACATACACTTTCACTGCCAGAACCCTAAAAACTTTGTGCAGAGTCACGTGACTATTCATGCAATAATCCAGCACTAAAGTTTCCAAATGACTGTACAATAGATGTTGTGAATGATATCAGAATCAACAACGATGAATGATTTTTTTTTGTTGTTATTTTTTTTTGTTATTTTTTTAATAAACTGAATATCTGTTTCTTTGTAGTATTGTTACCAGTGTTACTTGTATGATTTCCCTGCCTGGAGCTCCTGGGTGAGATGTGTATAATACACATGTATTCTGATCTGGAAGTGTTTGCAATCTAAGTTGGTCTTTACAGCGGTATTACTATGACAGAAAGGTATAAATGATGTTATTACATATAGTTTAATACCCTTTTTTTTCCTTGGTGTGCAAGAAGAGCATATGCCAACAGCAGTTTTAGAAGAAATATATTTTAGGCACTTGTATGATTCGGTTGTGTTGGGGTGGGGCTGTAGCAAAGAATATGTAAATTTACAGAGAGGTAATCTTTCTAATTACAGCCAAGTCGAAGACAGAATTCTTCTGTGAGAAGCTTTCATTAAAGATGCAGTCATTTTGTTATGCTCTCCTACTCAAGGACTGGTTTAAATGTAAATTAAGTTATGTCAAGGATATATGCATATTTCAAGTGACTGATCATCACAATGACACTGGGGATGCATAACTGCTAAGTCCACCTGCTCTCACACATAGCCCTTCTCAGAACTGACACTTCCATTTTCATAATCTTTACCAAAGAACTCTCACTTTTATAGGAGGAAGCCATTATAGAAGGGAAAAGTCATCTTAAGATGAGCATATTGGGTTGCTGGCTGGCTGATTGGACAGGCAGCTGTAAGCTCAACCCACCTTGTCTGGGCTACTGTAAAAATACAAAGTATAACCAGGAAGCATACCTAATGCAGAAAAGGCTCTCTGGATCATGAAGAGATGGGTAAATACGCATAGAGTAGCCCCATCACAGCTCCCAGAGTTTGGTATGCAGTTGGATTACTGCTGTACTCTGACTCTGACACAAAGAACAACCTTTTGAGCATTGCTAGCCAAGAATAGCCAAAATAAGTTTTGAGTTCCAATTAACTGTGGAAGGTAGAAATTAGGGAAATTCAAAGATTAGAAAATATGTTTTCAAGACCAAAAGCTACCTTCATCCTTTTTCTGGTTTCATTGCAAGCAGAATTCCAGGGAGAATAAATAACTGGGTTCTAGATATTTTGAGACATGGGATATTTTGTCCGGAAGCTTGTGTAATGCATTGCATTGCTATGGTAATGCTTACCACAGTTGGTATCTTTTCTGGAAAAAAATTCTCTGTAAGTGTACTTAGCTTACATAAGCAACTGCTACTTTAATCAGAAGTGCCTCTTGGTTATCTAGAATGTCTTGGAATTTGTCATATTTTACAATTTTTTGTACCAAAGGCAGCAGTTTACAAAAGTGATGAGATATATATATATATATATATGAAAATGCAGCTTATTACCCTGAGCTGAGGAGGCTACTAAAGAAACAGTCTTGTCTTTATTATGATGTACTGTACTTACAATTAACTACAGTATCTGATAGCTGCTGATGTACCAACAGTTGCAAGAAATTACAATAACAGACTGGAAAGTACTTTTTGTGGTGTTTCTAAAATGGAAATCTCCCAAATGACTTGTGAAATACACTTGTTCTGTCATGTTTATTTTCTTTTCTCTTTTCATCCTTCACTTTGCTTTTACTGTTCTTTCTACTGCTGACTATAGATATGGCTTATTTGTTCCAGGTTCCAAACTGAGATGAGCAGCTTTCTGTCAAATAAGCCAATGCTACTGGACAAATTGACCTTGACATGACTGCTGTGATGCCAAAAGCCACAAGCTAACTGGTAACAATTCCTAGGTATGTCAACACTAATTTTTATTGTTGATGCATGTCATTAAAATATCAGGTGGTAAAGCAGCACAGTGGTGCAGTCCCCTGTTTCATCAGAATCTAATCCTCTTGAACCTCAATAAACATTTGGGATTGGACACAATGTGAATAAAACTTTTTCCATATACATATTACCTGCTGTATTACCTCCTCATTTACAAAACATATTTACACTAGAAAGACATGCAAAATTGGGGATAGCACCTTCACAGCAGTAATGCTGGCAATGACTTAGGCATGCCAAGCAGCAGATGTTTGAAAGAAGCCAGTCAGGGTTTTGTCTCGGTGATTGCTGGCAAGAAATGTCTGTTCCTGCTTTTCTTGATCCTTGATTGCATTGACTTAATACATCCTCTCTTGCAGAATGCTCTCTATGAAGAGCTGCATAGTCCATGAGAATTTTTCTCTTATAGATTCTTCCCACATAAATTTCATCAGGAGAGCAGGTTTTGTTTTATCTTTTTAATGCTGCTCTGAATCATTCAGATGTGGAGAAAACCATGACCATTCATGAAGGAGCTCCATATTTCCATACCAAGCATGTCCTTGGAAGCTCTTTTAAGGACTAACTACTTCTCTAGATAATCCTTGGAAGAAGGAAAATGTGAGGTAGAAAAAACAAAAGCACCAGGCTCCACTTCTTCCTTTCTAGTTTCTATTTTACAGAAACACCTACCCTCCTTTCTTCTTTCCCCAGATAACACATAGAAGTTTGGGAGGGGGAAGGAAGAAGAGTAGTATCATTAAGCCTGTGAACTTACTTTCAGAATAAAAGGAATGCCTTTGCACATAGAGAATTGCTTTGTACAGAACATGGGGTACAATCAGTCCTGCTTTTTGAAAACAGCACAGGGCATTGGCAGCGCTGCTGGTTGACTGGAATGCTGTTCTACATTTCTACGTTAGAGTTACTACATCAGCAGTGTAAAGATGATTACAGGTGAGAAATGACAACTATGTTTGAAGGCTGAAATCTGAATTTCAGTGATGGTATTTGCTGTTCGTCGTTCAAGGCATCTCATTAGCAATGGCTATACTTCAGATTCCCTACACATTTGTTTAAATATTAAAAAGTTAATGAATCACAGCAACATGACAATCCTGTGAGATACAGCATGGACTTACTGTATTTACTGAGATTGAAGAGTGTGGTTTCTGGAAAGTGCTAGCTGGTGCATCCTGATACATGTTCTAAAAGCACAGTGGCCCTCATTTCTGTCTTTGGATGGAGCCTCTGGTTACTCTGAACTGCCTGCTCAGTTGGCTGGTTGGTTGATTTCATTCACCTTATAAATTACTCACTGACAAAAAAAGAGTGAACAGTAGCACATCTAAGGACTTTTTAATTTGAAGGACCTCCTTGTCAATGTCCTGCTGCCATTGCCATCCTGGACTGGCTTTTCACACCAAGAAGAGGGGGAAGCTTGACAAGGGGGATCCAACTCACCATGAAGCCATTTTATGTTTCCTTATCCTGTTTGTCGCTGAACAAAGCACAACTAGGCAGGACCTAACAGCAACTTGGAAACCTTTTAGAAGCAGTGGGTCATGTCATGTTCAGTGTACCCTACCTCAGCCTAGTTTCCCATACTTGCATATCTGATCCCTTAATTCTCACCCTCTCCTTTTTTTTTTCATTTTTTATCTCCTTCCATAAACTGTTCCTTTTCCAGTATAAAGAATTCAAGCCTGCTCAATTATTTTCGCTATGGAAACCATTCCATCCCATGCATTTGATCATAATTGCCTTTCTCTGAACTTTTTTTAGATCTAATGTAACCTTTTCAAGATGAAAGCACCAGAACAGCACACAGTATGCTAGGTGTGGCATTATAGACTGGCTTAATGGTTTCCTGTTTTGTTATTTTTCCCTTTACTGACAATTGCAAACATTTGCATTTTTGGACTGCTGCCATGCACTGAGTTGATGTTTTCATGAAACTGTCTATCTGTCACAACCCCAAACTTTCACTTCTGAGTAGTAACAGGCAGCTCGGAGCTCATTATTTTATTCATAAGGCCAAGAACATTATTGTGCATGTTCATCATTTCACATTGATCTACACTAAATTTCCTCTGCCATTTTGTTACCCAGTTACTTAGTCTTAAGGCTCATCTACAGTTCTATGCACTCACCCCTGACACTTCCTACATTTGGGTAAATGTGTATCCTCAGCAAACTTTTCCATCTCCCTGCTAAGACCTTTTTCCAATCAAATATGTATCCTCGATCTATTTTGTGTGTGTGTGTGTGTATTGTGTCCAGGAAAACTGGACAAACAAATCCTCACTATTAAGCGTTTTGATATTACTGCAATTCTAAATAATCATTCATAACAGTAGCTTCAAATAGGTAGCCAGGGATTTTTTTTTTAACAACTGTGATTTAGTACCATCTAGTGGCCAAATTGAACAGGATTTTATCGGAGGCTGGTACCTTAAGTTTTCAGTATAAACTGCCAAATGCTGCATAGTTGCTGCTTGCTTTTTTTATTATTCTGGTGCACAAAACATCCTTCTGCTTTTAATAGATATGTAACTTCCTGGGTAACCTTGCAAATCTAAATGTAACAAGGCTACTTATTGCCCTGGTTTGTGCATCCAGCTTCTTCTCAGACACAGCTTTTGGAATCCTGTGATTTTGGTTGAGGAGGACAGAGGGTGCTCCAAAAAATGTCTGCAGTTTTAAGTCTAACATTGCTTTTTTGAGATATTTTTTGGCAATTACTGTTTCACTGAATATTCATTGCAAAGAAATTTAAGTTCTATCTCTAAATAAAAAAAACTTAAAGGAGTTCTGAGCTGTTACTTTACAAATGGTATGGATAATGAAAAGAGGCCAATTTACTACATTCATTCCATAAGCCTGATACTGTAACCAATCATCCTGTCTTAGTGTGAATTTACTTTTTGTAATTATTTTTAATTGTTAGAAACCAAAATGTTGTACTTAGCCAGATAATAAGCTTTTCAGCCTAACTAACATACAGTATAGAAAATCTGTTTACATGACAAAATAGTAAGAAGTTAAATAGAAACTTGTAAGGATCAGATTGCCATCCTCAGAAAAATGCAAGTAATTCTTTTGTGGCTGCTAGATTACAATGCCTTGTCAGATAATTAGGTCTTTGTCCTCAACAGTGCTGAGATTAAGGCATAGAATTGAATATTTTGGATTGTTCTACCTGTGCTCTTACCAAGTTTCTGAAGGAAAACAAAATGCTGTAAATGCTATAAAATGCCAAATGCTATAAACATTCTAATTCCTAAATTAATAATGATGTTTTGACATGTCAGATGCCAAATGAATTATAAAAATCTCATGCTGTGGTTTGGCTTAGCTCTGCACTTCTTCCTCAATAATGCTGTTTACATGATTTATGCACATTATTTTGTATTATCTAAACAAAGCTGTGACTGTCTGCTTTCCCACAGGACTTATAATTAGCAGTGAAGTTTTGCCACACTTAAGCTTTTTTTTTTCCAGGGCAAAACGTTGAATGTCAGATGTTGAAAACTGATTTCTTTCAGAACTATAAAATACAATTCCAATAGATTCAGAAAGGTATATTCTACAATATAACTGAGCCATTCCAAAATTTTAAACAAAAGTGGGAAATCTATAAAGCAGACTTCAAGTACAAATTAATTACATGCACTGTAAAGCATGTGTACACACAATCATAATCCATTTACACTGAAATGGAAAAGCTGCCTGCAAAGTCTCTTGTTGCTCACAGTGTAAAAATAAATGGCTTGTGTTATAAAAACTGCAAAAATAGTATCTGATTTTCACAGTTTGGTTATTACTAATTCTGATAGTTTATTTGACAGACATTATGACATCATCTTTAATTTGAGGTCATATTCAGGCAACTACTGACCCAACCTATAAATCAATCCACTTGCCTAATAGAGATTGTACTTTTTGGAGAGGCTATTCTGAGAAAGAAAGTGCAGAGAGGACGATAAACAGAACCAGGGACGATGTTTTCTTATCCAAAACCAGATCAAGAACTTAACATTGATTTGCAGCAGACGTGTGATATGGTGCTTCTGGCATTTTTGTGAGGGTGTTCTTAGGTAAGCTGCTTGTCCTATGGAGTCCTAGACCAAATCACAATATGCAACCCCCAGACTTACTCAGTTTCACTTGTGTTAAGGATCACATTTTTAATTGTATTCATTAGAAGTACTGGAGTTGTCTCAGGAGGGGAAATGGTGGAAATAGATCAGGGTGTCCTTATTAGGGCTCTCACTTTTACATGAAAAATTGAGTGTGAATCCACATACCTTTTGCAGCTTTAATTTTGTTTTCTTTTTATACTTTACTGACTGAATTATGTAATGGCTATAGTTGGTTGACTTAACTAACAGAATCATCTTACTTTTTACTCTGCAGAACAGAGGTGATCTTGCTCTTCCCAGACATGTAAAGTAACCATTTGTACCATCTATTCTGCAGTTATAAGACTCCAATAACTTGTATAAACAAATACAAAAAATGTGGCTTTAAGATCTCTATGAAATTGTGTAGCATCTTTTATTATCATTATTATCAAAGTACTCTAGCTCACTGTGATGCTCCCACTAACATTGACTGGAATTCTCATTTACTTCAGAAATGGGAAGTTGTCCTTAGAGTGTCTATATGTCTGACATTCTTCTGTCATTGGAAAAATGACTCTACAAATGATTGAGAATATTTACAAATATTTGGGAAAAGGGCAGTGAAGCTATTTTCCACTTTCTCTTTATACTCATCTCTTCTGACTGCTGCTGTGTATTTCTAGTTGTCCTTATGCACCCTATGGTTGTGCACTGTTGTATTTATGGACGGTACTTTTTGTCTCTGGTTGCCTTGTTTGTTGACAGGGTTCCTGCAACTTTGGTTCGTAATGTGTGGATTTATGCAAGATACATGCGGGTGTCACATCTGCTTTGCTTCCAGATGTGTTGTTTTCTTCAAAAGTGGGGTTGTCATTTCTACAAATTGTTACAAGCAGTTGAGACTCTTCTCCACAAATACCCTGTCGATTGTGTAACATTTTTGTTCTGGTGTTTGAAACAAGTGTGACACTTAAAAAAAAAAAACTAGCGTAAGTAAGTTACCCGTTATGTTTTTCTCCTGGATGGAGGATATGAGTGTCAGCACACAACAGAAGGTGTGGAAATATTGGCACTTTTTTAACCTGGTGTCATGGTTTGGTTTTTTTTTCCAAGGACACTGGTGTTCAAGTAAATTGAGTGATACTGTGCACCAGTTTGTTTTCTCATTGAGTTCTCTGTTTGCAGTAGAGGTGCCTATTACATTATTACCTTCATGACCTGGTTTAGTGGTCATGGTAGTGTTGGGTTGACAGTTGGACTTGATCTTAGAGGTCTTTTCCAGCTTTAATGATTCTATGATTCTTGCTTTGTGATTTCTGGGGCTTGTATCAACCTCCATGATTAACACTGATACGCTGCGAGGAGAATATAAGCCCAGCATCAGGATTGATAGACCATATGCTTTCTTATCAGGTAGAATATATATAATGATCTTTAAGTGAGACTACCTGACTACAGATACTGATAATGTCATGTTTTATGATATCTGGTTAATTTTTTTAGACCTCTCAAGTATTTTAAGCATAGACTGGCTTCAGGAAAGCTTTCTTAATTGCCTACTACTTCCCTAATGTGATTCTTTAGCTGCAGGCACTTCTTAATTGGTTTAGTTTTGTAAGTGAATTGCCCTGTGCTGTTGCAGGACCAGTGCTACAGAATTAATCTATTTAAAGCCAAATGTCACATATTCAGATTACGAATGACTGCAGGTCTCCTGGATTTCTCATGAATGTGTATGGAGAAAGGAGTTCTGACTGTATGATTTGGACCCATACTGTATTGTACCAAATGTCTTCATATTCTATTACCTTTTCATGTTTCACTGCTGCTCAAGATTAATTTCACTTCTCACAGCCACAATTTTTTCAGTCACTTCACAAACATTAAGTTTTACTACACTTCTACAAACTGGTGTAATCCACTCCCTAGCTGAAATTTAACAAAACTAACTTAGCCGTGAAAAGGTATTAAGGCTTCATAATTTATCCTTTCTGTGCTGATGACACATAAAAACAGCAGTACAGCTTTTAACTACTGTTCAAGCATTTTTCTCAGAATGCAAGTTTCTGTCTTAGCTGGACGTATGGAAATTACCTACAGTATTTATTAACAGTTAATGAGTTGAGAGCTCTAGCCCATTTTCAGCTAGATTCCTTATTGAATTAAGCAAAGCATGATTCCAAACACAACAAATGCAAATGCCTGAACTGAATACTATTTACACAAAATGCAGCATTTTAGGACTTTCCAAAGTTTCGTTTGCATCTCTTTTTAGGTTCAAATCTCCGAAGCAGGTACTTAAATCCCAGTATCCCAGCATGTATCAAGCTACATGCTGTTCTTACATAGATCTTCCTCAGTTTCCATTCCTCTTAAAATAAATAAAAAAGACAGGAACTGTGATATTAACTTAGGTTGTCTCTCACATTCCAAGACCATTTATGAGTGAAATGTACTTCTTTGTACATACTTAGTACTTGAACTGAAAACTAGCCGTGTCCTCAATGCGTTACCTCACTACTGAATACGCGTAGGAGAGACCAGAGGTGGCCCCCAGCATTCATCAGCATCAAAGATGTTTCTCATACAAAATAGAATCACAGTGTACAAATGCCAAGTAAAATCAGATGCAAATAAAAAGCTTACTGAAAGTAAGTGGTGTACTTCACTTACATGGAAACTAAGTGACAGGAAATACTGTGATCATTAAAGATATCATGACACTGATAATTTTAACCTGTATCTGTTGAATGATTGATTCAGTTGTTCCTCAGCAGAAGGGCTTCCTTCTTGATCACTCATCTGACAGGTTTCCTGCAGCTCCATCTCTGATACAGCCCTCAGTTTTGTTTGTTCTGATAACGCTGGGAAACGTCTATGCATACGGTCTGGATAACAATAAAGAAATTTCTCTAATACCTGATACATACTTCAAAATAATACCTACAGTTTGATGTAATTCTGTCTGTGATGTTGCATTTGGGTAAGTGGCTGTTTTAGGTAAAGATAATTTTTTTTTAACTTTTATAGATAAAATTGTTTCCATATTTGTATTTCCAATAGAATGGAGAGGTACAGGTCAGACAGTTATAGGAATTTTGGAAATAAACCTGAAATTCTTACTCCATATAAACTCCTGCCTGGCCAATGAAGATTGTATCATATGAGCAAGTAACAATCAAATATTTCTCCCCATAGAGTCATTAGGAGCTTTACTTTATACTGTAATGAGAATTTTAGAAAAGTAGAAGAATCCGGTCACTAGTATCTTGAAGAATAAATACTGCTATAGTATCCTTGAATTACTGTGTAAGTCTTTGAAAAAATGCAACAAAAGTGTTCCAAGTGGTGTTAAATCAACTGTGTACCAGCAGCAGTGCATCATTCACTGCCACATTTCACCAGCAGTTTACAGTTCTTGCAATGAACTACATTAGTCCAGAGACTGTGTGACCTCTTGGAACCATGCCACATTTCCAGCACCTGTCAAATGCTTCTTTCCGTAGGGCATGAAGACAATGGAAACACATTAAAATACCCATATCTGCCAACATGGCCGGGTCCAGAAAACAAAAATTGGCCCCTGCTGTACATGGAGTTGATCAATAATGGGCATTGATCCTATTCTGTGTGCTCAGTCAGCCTGCTACAAAGAGTCTCTCTGAGGACACACATCTACTCTGGTAGCTGGGGTGCTGAAGCCACATAATGCAGGCACAGCATCATCCATCCACACAGTATTCCTGCCATTTTGATTCCTTTGTCCTATCAATCAGCTTTGATAGGGTAGAGAAGAAAAGTTTTTTAATGGAAATAATAAACAATGGCCTTTTTCATCATATCTTTCTGTGTACCTTGTAACAGGGTTTATCAAGATCAATCTGTAAAAATCCACAATGCATGAAAATCCATAACGCATAATCCGTTTAACTGCATCTGCAACGTATGCGTGCATGAATTTAAACAGATTATGTGCATGAATTAATGTGAATATATAGCATGTGGTTTTATTTGCCTGCTATCCAGTAGATTATTATTAGCAATAATAGATTCAAAAAGTGGCTTTGCACATTTGCTGCATGCTGCTGGGGGAAGGGAAGGAGGAAAGAGTGTAATAGAGGCTGAGCTAAGGCAGCCCGAGGCATTTTTCTGCCTACACAAGGCACAGACAGAATAGATTGGGGACGCTGTTCCAACAGTATCCTTTACTCTTTTGGAAATGTGCAGCATTGGCTTTCTCCTTTTTTCTCTGTATCTATTATGATGTTGTCAGGGAGACAGAGTCCTTGACTTGCACCCAACTGCCGAGGCCATCACCCTTTCTAACAGTACTACTCCCCAAACCCTGTATCCACCGGAAGATTTAAATCAGTTCTGTGACAGCCCCTGCGTGAAATCTTTAGGTGGTACAGAATAAAAATCTCCCTGTGCTGTACCTGCAGTTAATTTAGAGGAACCCAAATCTTCCTTCCAAAACGCATATTCCAAAAGACCTGGCTTTATAATGTATAATATCCCACTGTATTTATATTTGTATGTTTTTTGGTTTGTTTTTTTTAAAAAAAGATAGCATAAAGAGGCCCTAAATAACCTTTTCATTAAGTGGTTGTCCATGAAGTACATTTTACATATGTTAAAATCCACAATATCATTCGTGAATCTCCTCTGATTTTTTTGTAACTACCATAAAAGCATACTGTAAATTGATTGTACATTAAATGGACATCTGTTCATAACTAAATTATGGTAAAATATCTGTTGCCTTCTCAAGTAATTGGATCTCTGTCAATTTTAAAAGTAATAAGGTTTTCAAGAGAGGACACAGACTACAGCTATTTTGAAGGTCAAAATGGGGTTAGATTTTATTTTTTTTATTTAATGTATTAAAATCCTTGCAGTACGAAGACTTACTGTTTTTTGTTTATACACAGTTGTAATACTAAGGTTTTTAAACCTGTTACTGAATGGGTTGGTAAAAGATATAACTATTCTAATTAAATTCCAAAAGGACATTCTGTGTAGAACCTTTGAGCACTGTCATTGCTGAGAAAACTCTAGCTGACTAGAAAGTCTCAAATTTAGAATAAAACAGACACAAAAAATAAAAATAGGTCACTAGGATATAATTGTAAACACACTCCATGTATTTTTTCACATTATCTTTGCTAATATCTAGTAAAACATTGTTTCTCAAATAGGTATGAATAGTACCTGATGTCCAGATAATGTTTTGATTAACCTCAATTGTATTGTTGATGTTTAGTAATGCAGTGTTTTTCAAGCAGTTGTGAACAGATGGATATAGTAAACAATGTAACTTATAAGAAAAATATGAAAGGGATCAATTCCCCAGGCACTATGCGTACAGAACTTTTCAGTCTATTTTTAGATGTTTCAGAAATGGGAAGGAAAGTAAAAGATCAGGGTTAACATTTCTGAGCTAAGCGTTATCAGTATTACTTCAGAATCGTTTCCCCTATCCTGACTCTTATTCATTAGTAGCAGCAACGTTAATATACAGTATTTTCCAACCAATTCAAATGTTCAAAGTATAACAATAACATATTTGTTTAATAATTTTTCCTTCCCGATCTCTTTTATTACAAAGAACCACAAAGACAGCAAATACTCTCTCTTGTTTAGCGCGAGAGAGAAAGTAAACACTAATTATAGCAAATAACTATTTGTGTCAAAGGATTGCAAGACATTACCAATATACACTTAAGCATTTCAGAGCAGACAATGACCTTACCTTCATAGCCAAGGAGAAAGCATGTCAGCAAGTTAGGACAGACCTCCTCCGAAATAGAACAAAAAGCAGAGAAAGCAGTTGGGCCTTTTAAAGAGAGTTTATCTAAAAAATACTCAGTTCTCTTCTTGTAGCTTTCCTGGGACCAAATGTCTTTGTATTCCTCCAAGGAAAAGACTTTCTTGTAAACCAAATATGACAGCACTTTGTTCACATCCAGCTCTTCCAGTATTTTCTCTCTCTGATTGCTTGGGATTTCAGAAAGCCACTTATTCGTGTTTTCATTTTCTCTTTTGATAGATTTTGCACAGTTATAAAACCAAGCTTTGGCTGTTCTTCCAAACATTTTGATATTTAAATAGAAAATAGAGAATTCTACTTCTGCATTTACTGTGCGGTATTCAGCATGCGAAGTAAACATAATGTGGATGGACAGAATGCAAATACATACTGCTGTCTGTAATTATTGTAATTCTAATGGAATAAAGAAGGCCTACATACAAATTATAAAGAAATCTAGCTCAATGCCTGCAGCCTCCTAAGAGGATTACATTACACTAATTAGCCCTTTACAACTGTTAACAGCTTCTGAACCGCAATGATGAGACTGAGAATTGCTTAGTTACTGTTACTTTTTAATTCTGTAACTGATCTTCAAAGATATCCCTTTGCAAAAAATAATTCCTTCAACAAGACAGCTGATCAAACCGAAATAATCTGTACAAGCTGGTACACGGCATGGAGTGTCTCCTGTACGCTTTAATTTTGTATTCCTCAGAGGCCATACCCAAACCACAGTATAAATGCCCTCCGCTTCTTATTCTTTCATTAAATATTAGCTTTATAATGCAATGGAATTATACATTTAGAAAGCATGCTTCTCTAAATAGTTTGTAATGCTATATGCAAAAGGTAAAAAAAAAGGTTGCAGAATAAGACTTTGTCTATGAAGGTAATTATGTAACTGTTAATAATAACAACGTTTCTGCATGCCTAAGTCTTTTAGTTGTGTCCAAGCAAAATAAAACACCATATAGCATTCCTTTCATGAACCAGGTTTGACTGTGGAGATTACTGCAATCCTAGTGGAGGTGTTCTGCCACTGGTAATCATTCACAGAGGATCACGCATTATATAACCTCCCTTATGTAAATGCAGCTTAATACATGGACTTTTTGGTCTTGTTTTCATACTTTCTGTCAACATAAATCCCCTCATAAAAGACCTTATGAGTACTTCCTGCCTCCTCCACCTCCTGTTTCATAGTCTATATTTTCTATTTCCATTCCTTCCAATTGATAATGCATCCATGGCCTCACTCGCGTGGCCTTGCCTGCGGTTTTCTTAAGGGTACTTTATCTACCGTGCAGCAAATAAAAATATTTTGCCAAGCTTTTAGGAAAACAAGTTTTATAATATTTTCAGTCCTTATGATCTAAAGATGCATCCACTGTATCCTCCTGCCAGGCTTCTTCTGTTTCTGAAATTTCATCAGTCGGCATTAAAGTTGACCACTGACTATATAATAATATAGGAAAATTTTGTGCATATCACCATCCAAACAACTATCCAGGATTCACAGAATTGTTTGGAAGCGTTGCCTGTCACCTTGTGGTTGTTTATAGACATAACAAGCCTTGTATGTGACATTATCTGGAGCAAGGACAAGTGGAATTATCTGTTATTTTAAGCCATATTATTGACATTGATATTGTTTCATAATGAGAATAGTGACGGGGGATGTAGCACAGACTGTTAGGGCCCTGGGATCACTAACTGGCCTTAATGGCCCTGACCGACCTCACTTAGGACCTCCACCCCTGTGCACTGGCCCAGGGGTTCCATTTAAGCTCAGCTCTGTGCCATCAGTCCTTGCCTGAGCTGCATCAGAAATGTGCCTGTCACTGGCCCCTGTTACTCTGGGCCGTGACTTGTGGGCCAGCTTCCTGCTTTGATTTTGCCACATCTCCACCGACCCGCCTGGTAACCACTGTGTCTGTCCCTAGTTGCCATCATAGGACCTGACCTGTGGATCGCTTGCCTGGCTTGACGTCAGACCTGCCTCATCGCCATGAAGTTTTCTGGCACTCCAGACTCATGTCTGGTCCTGACTGCCATCCCCAGGCCAGGCAGCCTTGGTTGAGTCACTGTGAGACTGGGCCCTGGCTGGCCAGCTCCCGTCCTGCCAGCCTTGCCGCGGCATTGGCCTCCCTGCCCTGTAGGGTGCAGCTGACCCTTGTGGCTCTGTGACATTGCACAGCTGTTTGGCTCAACACCAGGATGTTAAAACCACTTCTTTTGAAGTGTGTGCAACGGATCTTAGAGAAGGGCAAGAAAAAGGGCCTCTTGGAAACAGTGTTCATGTAATCCTCTCACCCTGTGGGAAACCATGAAGAAAGACTAACCTGATTACGTGGGCTTGCAGAGGGGAGGGTGTAAGTGACCAGCTTGTACCAGGGGGTGCGGAAGTGACAGGGAAGGATGACTTGGTCTGGACTGAGGTTAGGGCTGACAGGACGGACCTTCATGCTGGGCCTCAGCAGCACGTAGGGTAGACCACATGAAGTCTGTACTATACGATTGGGCCATTTGGGTGCCATCCATATTGGTAGAAATATAGAGTATATGTCTTTATAAATAAAGTTCATTGGATGTATACACATCTGCAAGATGTAGAGTGTGGCGCAGGTGGTTTTGCTGGCAGAGTGTACAATGGGCTGCTTTGGGAACAGAGTGTAGCAAGATACCTTGGAAGAACCAATCAGGTTCTGGAAAGTGGGGAACTTGAAAGTTTGTTGCAAGACCCAGTATAGTCTTGACTTGTGGAACCTTAAGGAAGAGTGTGCAGGCCTAATGCACTTAAGGATATTAACTGCTCCTCCCAAGGGAGGCACAAAGTCAAGTTAATAAGACATAGGAAGCATGATGCTGGAGATGTACGTGTTAAGGAGGAATATGTAGTAGGCGGATTGGGAAGTCTGTACCTTCCTAGTATCTCAGCCAGCGGGGAAAGGAAGAGGGTCACATGCGGCCGGGAGATGAGGATAAAAAGAGGCAGTGCCCACTGGCAACTCTGAGGGGCCCTACAACGAGGTACCCAGTGGACCTTCCCTTTATTTACTTCAAAAAACCTTAATTTTTACAGGATTCCTCTGTCTTCTTTTTCAACATGGACCTCTAACAACGTGATTTTCTGTACAGTATTTTGACAATGTCTGTCTCTGTATGGCACCTGGTAATTTTCTCTTCGATTTGAATAACCCTTTGAAGAACCAAGACATTGGTGATGTTAAATATATGACCTTTAAAAGCATGTATTTACTTAGAAGTTATCAAGTGTTGCTTTTCTGTGGTTTTAGTAACAAATGAGCTCCACAGACTCCACAAGTTGGATGCTTGGGGACATACAGCAAGCTTGATGTGTTTCTTCCCCTCTGTCGTAAACTGCTTGTGCCTGTCATATTCCATCCCCATAATCGCAGGGTCAGGATTTTGAGGATTAGTGAAGCAACGCTTCACTGCAGGCCCAGTTTATTCAGCTTCTTGTTTAAGAGGGTTACAGGGAAAAGCTTTCCAAACAACGTTTGTTGAAGCCAGGCTGAGGCACGAGTTGTGAACATTGACACTTCCCAATTGCTCACGGGCCTCCGCGCAAGGTGGGCGGGTATGTCTATTAACACCGGGGCAGCGAGCGCTACAATAGGCATTCAACCAGGCAGAAGAAGGAATAATGACAACGGCAACTCTGCTGCAAGGCCCCCGAAGCCCCACCGTGCCTGGGCGGGGTCACCGCCGCAGAGAGAGGCCTGAGCGCCGCCGCCGGAGAATGCAGGGCCGGCCTTGGAGCGGCTGCGGGGCGGTACCGCGGTAGGCGGAGCGGGTCGGGGGAAGATGGCGGCGGCGGCCGCCGATGTGGCGGCGCTGCGCTTGTCGCGGCAAGAGCAGGAGCTGAGCTGGCTGTCGGCGGAGGTCGGCCGACTGAGGGAGCAGGAGGCGCCGTGCGGCTTCGGGAGCTGCAGCCCCGAGCTACAGCGGCTGAGGGCCGAGAACGAGAAGCTGCGTTACCGCCTCCTGCACCTGCGCCGCAGCCTGGCGGCCGAGCTGGGCAGAGCGGCGCCGGCGGAGCTCCCGGCCGGCGGCGAGGTAGCGCCCGGGGCGGGGGCGCCTCCGCGGCCCTCCTGCCAGCGGCGGGCCGGGCGTGGGCGAGCGTCCGCATCGCTCTGGGGTGGGCCGAGCCGAGCCGGCGGCTCTGCAGGGAGGGGAGGGCGGCACTGGAGGGGCTCACGGGGGAGAAACGCTTGGCCCCGGCCAGCGGGGCTCGGAGGTGGAAGCCTGGCTCGGTCTCTGTCCGCGCTCCTCCTGTGTCCCGAGCGCTGAGTAGTGCGTCTCCCGCTAGGCCCTGCCTTTTCGCCAAGGTGGAGTATGATTATCAGACCACCGACAGTTGGTTTTATTGCTCATTTGGCCGTTTTAATCTCCCGGGGGCTCGCAGGGGAGATTTTGCCTGTGATGGTTGCAGTAGTAAAAGTGAGGAAATTGTTCTGAGAAGGTTTAGCCTGGTGAGCCGTTTTGCTGTGCCCTCTGAACATCAAAAGGACGTCGTTCAGATTTGTCACGAGAAGCCTTTCCCCTATACTTAAGGACGTACCTTCCTCCACTGTAATTGCCTTTTTAGCCTAGTATTGCACTGCTCTGGTTTGTTTTGTTTCAATGACTGCTGGGAAAAGTCCTAAAGGCAGAGGGGTATACTTCATGTTATCCATGTTTTCAGAAAGTCTCCAGTGCAAGTCCAACTGTTACAGTCAATGAAAATAAAGAGGAAAATAAAAGAGAAAATGAACCTGTGAATAGACCTCAGAATGATGTAAGTAGTTAAATTATACCACATAATCGAAGAAGGAGTATTGTTTGGCTAGGTTCAGAAAAGGTGCTGAAATCTGCAATACTTTGAAATCCCACGTTTTGGGAGGAAGGCTTGCTGTAACATGCATATAGAAAAAAATCATTACCACAGACTTTCACCTTGCATATAATTCCTAAGGGTGCTATGCATTCTTTGGTTTCTGCTTTTCATGTAACACAAGGATTTGGGTTGTTGGGAAATAAGGGTCAGGATACTTTGGTTCCTAAAGAGAGTGATGGTTCATGGACAGTTAAACACCATGTGTGATGGCTGAAAGAGCATGTTGGCAGCACTGGCTGTGGTTCAGTAGCTCTTCATAATTCACCCTGCACTAAACTAAAGGAAACTCCCTGTGAGCTATCTTATTTTAATTTGATGCTTTGAATGGACTGGCAGAAGTGAGGACTTTTTGGAGTGATCCGAACTTCTCTAGAATGTCAGCCAAATACAAATTCTGGGGCGGGAGTGGAGGCTGCTTTCTGAGGTCAAGCTCACAAAGCCATTTGGGCTCTGAGTGATGAAGGTGCTTTGGAAAGTTGGAAAGTCAAGATAAAATGGTCAGGAAGTTGGATGGGGCTATCCCGTGTCTAATTATTTACAAATACTTTACTGCATATTAGTATAAATTCTCATACAGTGAAATCTGATCTCAGAACACTGTGAATCTGTTTATTGTGGTTGTCTCACAAATATGTATGTGTATGATATAATTTATTTTTTACAGCTACAATGTGAGCCAAGCTTCATAGAAGACAGACTGAAGCTTTACGAAGCACTGAAAAAAGAACATGATGCTTTACTAGCTGATAGAGCAGCCAGCCAGAGCAAACCTATCAAAATTATTCTGACCAATGGAAAGATGGCTGAAGGGGAATCTTGGAAAACCACACCTTATCAATTAGCTGCAGGAATTAGGTAACCTGCAGATAGATGCAAGGAGTTGTGCCTTTGCTGTGATACATCTGTTACTATCATTTGTCTTTTTTTTTACCTTGTTGTGTAAAATGTGTATGTCACAGTCAGTGGATGGTGACTGTATCTTAAGTTGGTTTATTTGGAAAGCACTGAAATTTCAGCTTAATGCAGAAGAAACAGCTGGGTGGACTTCCTGTGCTGAGTGATGCTTGTAGTTCTGTGCTGGGAACACAACACTTGCTTGCAATTAAAAACAAAGTAATAATCGTTGAGACTGCTAGGAATTAATAGGGACATCTGAAGTTTCTTGAGTTACCAAGTAACAGCAGACACTTGCTAGAAGCAGTCCTTCCTCCAGATCCCTAGCTCTGAAAACCATTGAGCTTAAGGGTCTATACCTTAAAAGTAGAAAAGTGTTTAAGAAGACCCCAGAAATATTAAAAGTCTTTAGGTGCTATGAGATGTGGGTGGGGGTCTCTCAAAGTTTAAAAACCGAAGCACTTTAGCAAATATTACCTCTTGCAATTGTGTTTTTTCAGTCAAGCATTGGCTTCAGATGCAGTCATAGCCAAAGTTAATGGTGAACTGTGGGACCTGGATCGCCCTCTGGAAGGGGATTGTACTCTGGAGCTGCTTATGTTTGATAATGAAGAAGCAAAAGCTGTGAGTAGTGACTTGCTGGTTTCTGCTTGATTTAAGGAAGTGGTGACGTGAAATTGATGGCAGCAGCATGCTTTTAAAAGCTTGAATAAAAAAAACCCCAAAACAAATCCCAAAAGCTATTCAAGTAATGTATTTGCCATGATTTAACAAAGAGGATTAGATGCTAAGTACCTGTAATCTATAGGTGAATAAAAAATTGGTGTTCTTTTCTTCCTTTCTCTTTTACATAAACAGGTTATTTCTCAAACAAGATGTCCAGAATGTCTTGATTTGTATGAAACCTCAAATAGTTTGATGTCTTCTAAGATGTGTTCTGTAGTTTGACTCAGTGTGTTTGGAGATCAGACACTGAAAGCATCAGTGAGGCTGTCGTACAGCTTTCTAAAAATGTCCAAAATCAGATTTGAGTCATAAATAAAATCTATACCTCCTTGTACTGGTATTGTTTATTAGAAACTTAAGTAGGCATATCTTAGTCAATTAGGCTATGAATATACTTGGTGACACACCCAAGATTTTAATTATTTTTTTAATGTGATTTATTCTTAAGCATATATTTATGTTTATGCACCAGAATCAGACCTCATTTTGGCAAGGAATTATTTATATGATTAAGCTTGTTTGAGGCATTTCAGGAGCCTGTAAAGGCTCAATCTCGTAGCAGTGGCTCTGAAGTGGTCTGAATTAATAGGGACTTGGAACATAAGACCGGTAGTGATCTACTGGGTTATTGACTCCCCTCTTCTGACATTTCAGGTAATGTGGTTTGCAGTCCTGTTAATAAATGTACTGTATGTGGGCAACAGCCGCTTAACTGGTTACACTGATGCAGTCAGCATTGCATAGACTTTCAACTGATGGGAAACTACCTTAAAAATGAACAAGGTACAATAAATACTAAGATGGCAGAATCGTGCAGAGGTTTAATCCTTTTTCAGACTGAAATATGATGGGGCTTTATTGCTACATCTTCCATTAACAATTTAGTGTACTTCAAAATGAGAACAGAAAGTTGTTATACTTCTCACAGAATTGAAATAACATTGATTCCAGTGTATTTCCCATCTGTAGATGTATCTCTTGGTTTGGTTTGGTTACACCATGTCAATGACTCTGGCTCACCTGACTTTATTTGCAGGTTTATTGGCATTCAAGTGCTCATATTCTTGGAGAGGCTATGGAAGGTTATTTCGGGGGCTGTTTATGCTATGGACCACCAATTGAGAATGGATTTTACTATGACATGTATATTGAAGATAGGTAAAATTTCAGTGTCTTAATACCTTTAATACTCTGTGTTGAAGCTCAGTACTAGAATTATTTTTGTTCACTTGTGCTTCTGCGTGTTAAAAGTAAAACTGTATGTCTAATGTGGCTTGAAACGGATGGGTTAGTCTCCTGTGTATACAATATATATGAGTGTGTGTGTATATTTAAATTCAAGAGCAGTGTTCAGACACCTGGTCTGTAAGACTTGCAGCAGTGGAATGTTCTGTGAAAAAATGCGGAGTGTTTAGGTAAAACTTTCTGAAGTTGTTGGGAGGTATAGGAGAGAGTTTATTTGAACCATGAGATTTTGGTTTCAAAGTGCCATAGTCACTTGTAGAAATGGCACGTATGCATGTAGCTCATGTAGGTGTTTACTACTTTTCTAATCCTTGGGCACAGACTTACACTTCTGTTCTTCCCTTTCTAATCTTTTTGTAGTCAGGGGAACACTGAATCTGCATCAGCTGATAAACTAGCTCTTGCAGCTGGGTTGAGCCTTCAGTGGTTTTTTTTGGTTTGTTTGTTTTGTGGGGTTGGTGGTTGTTGTTGGTTTTGGTTTGTTGTTGGTTTTTCTTCCTTTTTTCTTAAATCATACATACTTTGAGCTACAGATCTTCCAGACGTTTAAACATGTCAAAGACTGTTCTAGGAGTGATTGCAGTGGATTTGTTCAGGATGATACCATTTGTGCTTCTGAGTTTAGTGGCTGAAAGTGGAGCCAATTGTCACAGTATTTCTTTAGTTTCTTACAAATCAAAACAACACATCCTGCATTTTTCAAATTGGACCACTAGGAAGTGGTCACTTAAAAAAAAAATGGGAATATCAAAATAATTAATTTATATTTCTTTTCCCTGTGTCGTTTTGTTTAGAGGTGTATCTAGTACTGAATTCCCCCTACTAGAGAACCGCTGTAAAAATATCATAAAAGAGAAGCAGACTTTTGAAAGGCTGGAAGTCAAAAAGGAGATCCTGTTAGACATGTTTAAGGTAAATCCTTGGAGTAGCTGTGATTCTGGTACAATGATCTTTTAAAATGTAGCTTTTATAAAATGCCACATGTGACTGACTCATCAGAATAGTACCTGTCTCGTAAAACATAGCAAAAGAATAGTATCTTTTTTCCACTCTGCCTGTCCCTCTCAAGTGTTCAGGACGTTTACAGGCAATAATAAAACCAGGTTCTGAGTGCACAAAATCCCCTCTGGCTCAATGAGAAGACCAAGACGTTGGTACACAAAAGGCATACATTGGTATTGTGGCTCACTTGTAGAGACAATTCAAAAAGACTTTGTCCTCTAGTCCTCTGTTTTATACAGTGAATATTACCAGTCTCACTGTACCATGTTTTACTTGCCTTTCAGAAGTGCTTTGAGGTGTTCACGATGCTTAACACAACCTCAGGGAAATGAAAATATTTTTGTCTCTTTCCCCTCTTGTTTTATAAATCTTCTGAAAGGATGTAGAAGTTTTGCATAAATATGCGTGATCATGTGCTTTTTATTTTTTTGTAGTTCTGTCTTTTCTGACTTTTCATGTTTCCCCATGCAGTATAACAAGTTTAAGTGTCGTATCCTTAATGAGAAGGTGAATACACCAACTACCACAATATACAGGTAAAAAAAATTCAGTTAAAGGGTATTATGAAATTATGTAGTTAGGTATATTTCATTTAAATTGAGAGGAGAATATTTTTTTTCTTTTATTCTAACTTCTGAATACTTGTGTGATTGGGACTTAACTTTGCCATTAATATTGCTCCTTATATGAAGTCAGATCTTTTGTTTCTCTGTTGGGGCAGATCAGGTCTCAATTTGTGGACGAATAGCAAATCCTCTTTGCTCATTCCTTCTGGTTTCAATACACAGGTTAAAATAAGTTACCACCTTTGACACTGAATTAATGGATAGCGAGCAAAGGTAACTCTTAGCTCAATATGGAGTGAGGAACCTGTTCATTCAGCTGTCAGGGATAAAACTAGATAGTTCCATACATAAACTTTGTTAAAGTTGGCCAGGAAATTTAAAACTATGCACATAAAACAGAAAAAAAAATAAAAAATACTCTTTTTGCCATTTTCCAACTATGTGAATTGCTGAATGTGTTACGATGCTTTTGATGGTGGATCAAGTGTGCTGAGTATTTACTGAGTTGATATTCTGCTTCAGGTCGAAGGCACAATTAGATTTAAGATGTACTGAATCTGCTGAGTATTGCATATGTACCCTTATTAGTGTGTGAGAACACATCAAGCATTAACTTGTACGCCATTAGAGACTGTGTTTAAAAATGTTGGGAGTGTTTTTAAATAAATACTTTTTTTCTCTTGGTGTATAGATGTGGTCCACTAATTGATCTCTGCAGGGGCCCACATGTGAGACACACTGGAAAAATAAAGGCCCTTAAAATACTTAAGGTAAGTTTAAATTAACTGCATTAAAACTTAACTAAACTGGAGGTCAGTCGATTTATTTATGTATTTATTTCTCCTGAAATGATTATGCTAGGATCCTTTGTATTGGTTTCTTTGTTTATTCTGAAAATAGTCCTCCTCTTCTTTCCCAGCCTCCACTGTACAAGTAGAACTACAGACTTTCATCATTCATCTGCTTCCAAAGTTAGATTCTTAACCATCACAATGGTACATCAGTGAAAGTTAGCAGCATCTTTTTTTATCAGAGTATTAGTGTAGAAACATGTACTTAGACCATAATGAAGAGCACTACAAAAATACTCAAGCTAATAGTGACTAGATAAGCCATGGAACCAGTTATACCATGTGCAGTAGACAAATGCAGTGCCTAAGCTAATGTGTGACATTACTGTGCTAGTATCTCCAACCAGCACTGCACTTTGTAGTACGGGTGACCTAGTTTGAGTCTGAACTAGTGTGTGGTGTGTGTGTGCTCTGCTCTGAACATCCAAGGTACTCATTGGGTCAGAAAATAGTGTTTCAGCCTTCTAAGATGGTTCCTTTCAGGTGCAGGAGGTGAAGTGGACCCTGGCATATCTGCAAGTGCTGCTGTTCAAAAATGGCATTGCTCACAGGAAAGCCAGAGAGAGTGTTTGCAGATGCCTCTGGTCATGATGTAGTTTAAGTTACTTGCAGATGCTAATTTTGGTAACAGTATTAGACAGACCTCGCTGGAACAGTCATCATAGTTGCTTTGGCTGGCTTCCTAACTGAAGTTTACACAAGTTGAGTTCCAGGGATCAAGTGTTAGTGTCAAAACAGCTGGGATTTAAGTGTGAGAGTGAGTTTTGTTTCGTTTTTCCCTACTGCATTACATTTTGAACGTAAACAAGTGCTGCTTTTTTAGAAGATGGAATCTGAGATAATAAAACATTCTCTAATGTGAGTTAAAGCACCAAAGTAGAATAAAAGTATGACTTGACTAGTCACTTCTGTTTGTCTTCTGTATTAGTATGCTGACTAAAAGGTAATGCAAGTATCTTTGTATTGTAAAAAAATGCTGGATGACTACATATAATTTTCCCAAGGGGAAAAAAAACCCACAACATTTGAATGTGTTGGTGTTTATTCCTCCTTTCCCTGAGATAATATCATATAAAGTATGGGTTTTGTGCTTTAGAATTCCTCTACTTATTGGGAAGGAAAATCTGACATGGAAACCCTGCAGAGAATATATGGCATATCCTTTCCTGATAACAAAATGATGAAGGAATGGGAAAAAATCCAGGAAGAAGCCAAAAACCGTGACCATAGGAAAATTGGAAAGGTACATTATTTCATGGTCTGCTTCTCTTTTATGCTTCTGTAATTGAATTCTTTCTCTTTCATCGTTGTTGGGTTGGTTTCGGTGATGATTTTCGTTTCGTTTTGTTTTTTCTTTTTTTCTTCCTCTTTTTTGACATTTTGCATGAGAGCCAGTTCTGTGAACTTCTTGGTGTCAGGTATAGTTTCAAATTCTACTTCCACTCAACTTGTCACTTGCCTGTGAATGTTAAACCAATATTGGGAAGAACTCATGGAGTAGTCCCTCGCTTTAGGGAAGTATATTTTCAGTGTTTTAATGTAGACTCTTTTCAGATCTTACCTAAAACACTGTTTTTCATAGAAAAGAGAAATTATTGAAAGTTGTATCGATAATACCGTTTGATTATTATTATAGGAATAAATGAGGTAATAGTTAAGTGTATGTACATGCAGTACTTTAGCCATTGTCAATATTGTTCATATCTTTCTCTACTAGATTTAAATGAATGGTTTTAATCATAAATTGAGGGTAAGTCTGAAGATGTTAGATTGACACAGGCAAGGATTGTGACCTAATATCAGTCATGTTGGCATGCAGACTCCTAATTGTTGTTGCCTTTGCTATAGTTTTGTGGAGAAGGTGGAGTTGTCAGGATGATATTTGGGAGAAGATAAGCAGCTTTGTGGATGTTCAAAGGCACAATGGGCAGTACAAGTGAAAGCAGGGAAGCGTTTCTTTGAAAACCTCATGTAAGTGAAGGTCAGCATTGTTGGCCAAGGGGATGCAGGCAGGAACCTCTCACTACTTACTGGCAGACATGAAAGAAGAGACTGTGAAGGGCCTTCATAAGCTAAGATGAACAATCTAGGGAAACAGAAGAGGAAGTGCCAGTGAGGAATTTACAGAAAATAGTGACAAAGAAAAGAAGTAGAAAAAATGATCTTTACAGAAGTGTTCATGCATTTCTGTTGTCTCATTAAGACTTGACTATTTGTGTAGTATTTCTTTGGTTACTTCTGTGCCTTTTCAAAAACGAATTATTTAGTATCAAACAACTTATCTAGTGTCTGTGTATCTAATATAAATGATACTGAAGAGGCCAAGGTTCTCCAGAGATGTAGCAGAGGCACGCTGCTGAGCTTCTGGTTTTGAGGCAGAATTCTGACAAAGAACGACTGGCTTAGAAGCTTCAGCCATCAGCCCTCAGATGTGATGGGTATATGCTGAATTACTTTGGTTACTAAAGGTAGGATTGGTTAAGGCTTCAGGATTTTGAGGAAATATGTATTTACCTACTCTCAGAG
This sequence comes from Actenoides hombroni, assembly GCA_024336885.1. Classification (NCBI taxonomy): domain Eukaryota; kingdom Metazoa; phylum Chordata; class Aves; order Coraciiformes; family Alcedinidae; genus Actenoides; species Actenoides hombroni. The sequence continues at coordinate 8,894,334 of WUAM01000119.1, forward strand.
TCAAATGGAATTCTGGTGTTATTGCAAACTTGTAAGAGTAAGAACTACAGATAAATTTACTGCTGCTGAGAACTTGTAGACTTCTGGAAATCATCTTGTTGCTGTACTATTTCATTCCTGTGAACAGTCTCAACATGTGTGAAGTAGTCCCGTTCTGCAGTTTTGCAATTCCATCTAAAGTGGTGTTACAGCATTCTGGTTTTAATTTACCTAGGAGCAAGAACTTTTCTTCTTTCACGAGTTGAGTCCTGGAAGCTGCTTTTTCCTCCCCAGAGGTGCCTTTCTTTACAACACACTCATGGATTTCATACGAGTGAGTATGTACTCATGGAACCCCTAACAAGCTTAATATCAGTTGTTGATCTTAAGTGATAGGCCATTTATAGCACTGAGCTGTCCCCAGAAAGGGAAACATCTGTGTATGTATACATATACCAGATTTTTATTATGATTATATATGTATAATCTTTTTGAAAATAGGGTAAAGAATTGACCTGTGCTTTTTCCAGTTGTGCAAAACTTACATGTGTGGTAGTCCTTTAGTCTCCCACTAAATAGCCATCATAAGAACACAGTTAAAAAGAATCAGGCTTTTGCTTATCAAAATCTCAGTCACCTTTTAAATGTCTCATTTATCTCATAGGAGAAATACAGGGGTAAATTTACTGAAGTTGTATCTCCAAACATATTCAACAGTAAACTCTGGGAAGTCTCAGGACACTGGCAGCACTACCATGAAAATATGTTCTCTTTTGAGATTGAGAAGGAAACTTTTGCTGCTAAACCAATGAATTGTCCAGGACATTGGTTAGTACTCTCAAATGAAAACCTTCTTATTTTATTTTATTTGTCCTTTGTGGGGCTGAGGGGAAATAAATGGAGTATTAATACATGTTATCATGTATGTTTACAATAGACTACTAAGCAACTAGTGTGTCCAGAGAGCTCTCCAGGCAGTGTCCCAAAGCAGACCAAATACAAGTTTTGTAGGAGGATCTTTTAGTAAGTCTATGCTAAGTGACCTAGGTTTGTGCATGCTAATACTAGTTCTGTGTACCACTAGTAAGTACAAATTATGATGCATAGAGAGAGGCATCAGGTGTGGTATACCAAAAGAAGGTACAGATGTACCAGTCTGGATTGTTACTCTCACAGTGTTTTTCTAGGTGGTCTTTAGCAATACATTCTGAGTGCTGCACTTCTTCTACTTGCCTGTCTTTTAGGGTGCAGACAACCTGAATGTATAAATACTGTAAAATGTGATTACTGTCTGTACTGATTTTGCTTTAGTTTCTGTGTTATCTTAAGCCGTCTATAAGAAGGATAAAAGGAAGGTTTTCATGTTTCTTCTAGCTTGATGTTTGCCCATCGTCCACGATCCTGGAGGGAATTGCCTCTCAGGTTTGCAGATTTTGGAGTTCTTCACCGAAATGAACTGTCTGGGACTTTAAGTGGCTTGACTCGTGTAAGGCGCTTCCAACAAGATGATGCTCACATCTTTTGCACGGTAGAACAGGTGAAAAAAAAAACGAAAACAAACCCAACAACAACCTTACACCCACTAGTCAAGCAAAAAAAACCCAAACAAACTCCTTCCCCTCCTATTGCAAAGCAACATTAAACAAGAAAAAGTCTCCAAAATATTTCAGCTGTAGCTTCTTCTGTTGTGTTGCTTTGTAGCATAATGCTGGCTTTCATGGGGTTTTTATGGTTTGTTGTTTTGGGGCATTTGGGTTTTTTTGGTAGGTTTAGATGCTTCCTCCTTGCTCATCTGGTAGTCCATATTTCTTAACCTTCTGCAACATTGCTGAAGTCAATAGCCTGTTAAGTTGTAATGGAGAAGCTAAGTTTTTTTTATTTCAAAAGAGAAAAAAATAAAAGCTTGTATCAAAAGAATAAAAAAAAAGTTATTTGAGGGAAGTTCTTGATTATGAATTACACAGCAAGATTTTCTGTATAGAATTTTTCCCTTTAGAAAGATATATTGGGCAACTAAATCCCAAAAGGTAAAATCTGTTGCATCTCCTATCTCCCCCTACAAAGAAAAAGGTTGACCATATTTTGTTTTCCTTCGTTATGCTGAATATGTACTTTATTTTGTCAATAATGCCATGGATTTTAGTGGAGCTATGTGAATAAACTGATATACTCTTGTCAAGTTTAACTCATGCAGTTTTGCTCCAGAAGCCCAGGCTTAACAGGAACATTACTTTTTCGTGCCATACTTCGAAGCCACAACACCTCAGTTCTGCCATTTTCAGAATTTAGGTTTGTAGGGTGTAATTTCAATGTGATTTTTTTTTTTTTCAATTATTTTTTTTAATGGACTCATATTCTGGTTATGAGGAATTCAGTAAATCCAATTACACTTTTATGTAAGTTTGTTTTAACTAATATATTTAATTTACTTTTAAGATTGAAGAAGAAATAAAGGGCTGTCTTGATTTCCTGAAGTCAGTGTATGCTGTCTTTGGTTTTACCTTTCAACTACATCTTTCTACAAGACCAGAAAATTATCTAGGAGAGTTGGAGATCTGGGATCATGCAGAAAAGGTAATTCATTTAAAAGCAAACAAAACTCTGAATATGTGTATTTGGAGAGGTGGATATTTAAATAAGGTCTTTCATCTTGAGTAGTGAAATTGCTTAAATCATATGCTAAATATTGTCAGTGGAAATGCATGTTCAAAAATGTCGCATTAAATGTTTCTGTATAAAACGGACATTTTTGATTCTTACTTAGCCCCTTATCTTGAACTGATTTGATTTTTATTGATCTTTTTTTTTCTGATTAATCACAACATTTGCACAAGGAACTACTCTTGTTTCAAGATTATTTATAAAATGACTGAATTCTTGAACAATAGGTATTGTGCTGCCTGTTGACTCCCTTTGTATTTCAAAGGCAAATGCTTTGAGTTACATTAATGAAAGGCCCTGATATACTACTTTAAATTACGCTCTTATTTTTCTGATTAGCAACTTCAAAGTAGCTTGAATAACTTCGGAGAGCAGTGGCATTTGAATCCAGGAGATGGAGCATTTTATGGTCCTAAGGTTAGTGAATCAGCATTGTTGTACAGCTTTGGGATGGGCAAAAACAGAGACGCAATGCAGGCAAACTATATTTAGAAACTATTGTTTTGTTTCACAGATTGATATCAAAATCAAAGATGCTATTGGCAGGTACCATCAGTGTGCTACTATCCAACTTGACTTCCAGCTACCCGTTCGATTTAATCTTACTTATGTTGGGTGAGTGAATCAAAGATGTTAGTAGGATTATCTGTGTGTGAGCAAAGAGACTTTTTAAAAAACCAAACAACCAACCCCTTTACTTATTCTCTTTCAGTAAGGATGGTGATGATAAGAAAAGACCAGTGATTATTCACAGAGCTGTTTTGGGATCTGTGGAGAGAATGATAGCTATTCTAGCAGAAAATTATGGAGGAAAATGGTATGTGACACAAATGCAGTTCTAAGAAATGTTTAACATAGAAAATACAGATTCTCTCTAAAGTCCCTTATATTATAATACAAAATAATATCCATAGAATTTTCTTGAAATTTCAAGAGGTAGTAGGTAAGATTACAGGAAGAAAAGTCTTATTTTGTGGTCTGAGTTGTATGATATCCTTTTATTAGTAGCTCATTGTTAGAAATGTGATTGCAGGAAAATTTATACAATAAAGCAGAAATAAGAACTGTAATTGAATGTATATATGCTGCCTTAGTCCTGTTCCTTTTTTCTTAGAAACCATGCTGTTGTACTGGGAAGATGTTAGACATCTGTAAAACAAATTTTTATACAAAGATGAATTAGTCTCTTTTTTTTTTAACTTGTAAGATGTATTGTTGCATCTTGAATAAGCTCTGAAGATATTTCTTTAATATATTCAAAGTATTAAGAAAGTTAATTCTTACCTTCAGCCACCTATCTGTCTGACTGTCTACCTTTCACTACAAAGTTAAAATTAGAAGTGGAAATTTTGGGAAAAACTAAAATTCTGTCTAAAATTGTCAAGTCAGCTCAGAAGTGAACAGGAGCTATTCTGCATGTGTCATTTTACTGGAATCAATCCATTTGCTATTAAACCAGCAAAGGTGAACTTGAAAAGAATAACACAGTACCCAACTTCCTTAACTAACATAAATTACTATTGGTGAATGTGACTATAGATATGAATGCAAATGTGAAATGCACATTTATTTCATATTTTTCTTGTTCTGCTTGTCAGGCCATTCTGGCTGTCTCCACGACAGGTCATGGTGGTGCCTGTGGGACCTGCTTCTGAAGAGTATGCCCAGCAGGTGAGAGTAGGGCCTGCCTTTTATAATGGCAAGGAATTTTAATGGTTCCTTAAGTACTTGCCCTAGAACAAAGAATGAATGCTTTAATATGTACACACTTATGCTGTAGAATATATACTGTAATATTAAGTGAGAGGTTTTCTTATTTTTTTAGGTTTGCAGGAAATTTTTTGAAGAAGGATTTATGTCAGACGTGGATCTAGATCAAAGTTGCACATTAAATAAGAAAATTAGAAATGCACAGCTGGCCCAGTATAACTTTATCTTAGGTAATTGCAGCATCTTACATTTCTGAGTATCATTTAAGTTCTAATGTATAAATTCTAGAGATTGTCCAGACTCTCATTTTATGATGTAGGTAATTCAGTATTGTTTGTGTTGTGTCTTAACAGTGGTTGGAGAAAAGGAGAAAGCAAACAATGCTGTCAATGTGCGAACAAGAGACAACAAAGTTCATGGAGAGATTTCTGTATCTTCTGCTATCGAAAAGCTCAAGAAATTGAAGAGTTCATATATTCTAAATGCAGAAGAAGAATTCTGATGTTGCTGTTATAGGAAATAAAATGAGTAGGTGCCCATTTGAAATGGTGTTTCTTTCCTCCTGTACATCAGTAACGCTCATCTGAGAGAATATTCGGTTAACAGACAACACAAAATAAGCAAATGTAGCAATGTTGGTGCTCCAGGAATAGCATGAGAGGACAGATGCAACTGCCAACTTCTTTGACAATCCCATGGGATTTTAATCTGCACCAGGCACAGAATGCTTATTTTTAAAGTCTGATACCTCTTCTAATATATATTGGTTTTGCTGTGGAAATACATGACAGGCTGCAAGGAACCAGAGGCTGGGAAGTGGCTACTGCTGTGACAGCTGGGTGACCTTAGTCACACAGCAGCTGCATAACTCGTGATGTGGGATCCAAAGCTTGGCAGTTGATAGGTGCATCACAAGCAGTTTGGTTTGTTGGTTGTTTGTTTTTTTTTATGTTGGGTTTTTTTTTTAACTCCAGGTTATATCAATATACTGGGGATGGGGGAAGGAATAGCTTGATTCTTTTTGAATTTGTGATCACAGGCTGCAGATACATTGGTGTCTGTCGGAAATCTCGGTGAAACAAGGCACTGGTTGAGTTGGTGTAATAATTGGTTTCTGTAAAGGTGATTGCCAAGAATGAAGTTGAATTGCTCATCATATCTCTTTGTGGAAAGTGTTTTATTTTTTCCTGTGTTTGCTGTTGATTTGGCTTTTTCCTAAAAAAAAAAAAAACTTTAAAAAAACCTGTGTAATTTATTGCTGTGTTTGCTTGAGATAACTGAGAACACAGAGAAGGTGCAGATGACAATTTTCATTTTAAACCAGCATGTTGGAATTTGAATTGGCCGTATTTATCTGACTTGTTTATGCTTATAAAGGATTTTGAAGTTACTGTTGTAGGCAATTGAGTAAGATTTTTTTGGAGAGGTGAATTTTTTACCACCATTTTTCTCACATTTGTGTGCTGGTTTTAGTTAAAAGGCTTAGATAGTGTTAAATATATTACTCAGTTAGCTATACAACTGTAGTTGTAATTTAAATATCACTAAACTGAAGCAGAAAATACTATTTCGTGCATAAATACTACACAAAAACAGAGCTGGTGTTTTACTTCTGTCTGACACTTATATAGACTTGTGTTCAATAGCCTGGGTTTGGTTTCATGTTAGTTGGGGTTTATTTGTCTTGTTTTTACTGATTATTCCCTGCTTTTAAGAGGAGGATGGTGGGAGGAGTAGAAAAAAATAGAGGGAACAAGTGCTGGGAAGTCTTTCTTTACAGAATTAAGGCGGGGGTGGGGGTGTGTCAGGTGCTTTTAATTTATATTTTAGTGATCTCTAGCCAACATGGTTATGTGTGCTGTGTCAGACTGCAGCATTCAAACGTTTGGGGGTTTGTAAAAGTGAAATCCAAGACTAACATGCTAGCATACCCTGGTTTTAGTATGCTGTTGCGATTTAATGAGAGAGGTCACCGAATGATATAATAAAAATAATATAAATGAAAATTGCCTCTAGGAAGAAGCATGTAGAGAGAAGGGCAGAGAGGCCCAGGGCTGAGGAAGGAAAGCCCCGCCGTGCCCTGCAGAGATAACCGCCTGTGCTGACGTTCCAAACGCTTTGCCCTGGTCCGCCCAGGCGGAAGCTCGGTGCCTGGGCCGAAGGGCTAGGGGCGGGGGGAGCGGCGAGATGCGGCCGCAGGCTCCCTGCAGCCTTCGCTTTCCCGCCGGAGCATCTCCGGCCGCTGCCCCCCTGTCGCCCCGCCCCGGGCTGCGGAGGGGGCGGGCCCCGCGCGGGGCGGTGCTGCCGCTGGACCCGCCCCCGGCGGCGAGCGGCGGAGCGGGCGGGCGGCGGCAAGATGGCGGCGCTGCGCTCTTTGAGGCGCCTCTGCGGCGTCGCGCTCTTCCTGTCCCAGCTCTACGTCCTCTCCGGCCGCGGTGAGCGCGGCCGCTGCCGCTGTGCCCAGGCTCTCCGAGGCCGAGACAGGGCCGGCGGGCGGGGGGGGCGGCCAGGGGGG
>WUAM01000119.1:8901298-8926948 GCA_024336885.1 Actenoides hombroni
CCGGGTGAGCGGGGCGCGCGCCGCGGCCCCCGGGCCCCCGGGGGCGGAACGGGGCGGGGGGGGGGGGGGGGGGGGGCAGGGGAGGGAGCTGCCGTCTGCCTGTGGCCGGTTCGGGCGGGCCGAGCGCTCCGAGCCCCTGACTCGGCGGGGGCGGCCCGCGGCGGCTCAGGGCCCGGGCTGCCGGTGGGGGCTGTTCTCCGCAGTGTTTTCAGCCGATCCCCGGGGCTGCGGCCCTTTCTGAGCGGCCGAGCTGTGGAGGTGCCCGTGATCTCAGTTTGTTGAAGATGGGGAGCCACTGCCTCGGCTAGGCGGGGCGGCCAGCTGCTTCGGGCACGGTCTCTTCTGATCGTGCGCGGCAGGCCTGCCCCTGCCTGCTGCCGTGCCCGCCGTTAGGACGAAAGATGGGCTCGGCCCCGCTCGCCGGCTGCTCCTGGCTTATCTAGCGTCTCCTGTGCGCGTTCCTTGTGAATTGCGTGTGATCCAAAGTGTCACGGGCGAGGTTCTGGGGCTCCTCGGCACCGTCTGGGCGGATGGACGTGGCCAGACCCGTGTTGAGGCTTCCAGCTGGGCACGGCCCGCTCCTGCTGTGTGTGCTGCCCGAGGGGCTTGGGCACGGACCCGCAGCCCCCTGAGCTCTGCACAGGCGCGGGTCCCTGGAGCCCAGAGGTTCGCGGAGAGACAAACACAGAGCACGTGCACGAGCGCAGCTGTGCTTGCCAGCCGGTTCTTCTCGTCCAGCTCGCTGTGAAAGGAGTAGCTGCGTTTCTTGGTTAAATGGTCTCGTTCGGTAGGAATTACTGTGCCAGATCGGCTTTCTGAGCACTGCCTGCTAATTCTCAGGAGTCAAAAAAGAAGGCTGAATGGAAACAAACATGGTTTCCTGTGTAAAAGGAACGATGCAATTGTAGTGCTCGTTTTAATGTTTAATATAATCATTTTACTATCTATAGAACAAGAAAATAGATTTTTCTAGTGGTTTTTTTTTTGTTCTTGTTACACTTTCTACTTGTAATTTCATATCAGTGTGCTGAAATTGAACTGTTTCTGAATATGATTTTTTTTTCTAGAAGTACAACTTTCTCTGTTTTATTTTTCTTTTTGTAGCAGGATCTTTGATGACTACAAAGCATTCCCAGCCACAGTCTACTTTTGCAAAAAGTCTAACTTCAACAAGTACAGATGCTCCTTATTTTAAAGTAGCAGGTACAATATTGTTTCTTTTTTTTTCCTTCTTCTATGGGTCTTCTTCCTCAGTGTCTTAAGTTTACTATTAAAAGCTCTTGAATTATGCTTTAGAAACCTGTATGTACTTTCACGGTGGTAAAGACTATTATAGTATAACGCATTAGGAATTACTCTCGATGACCTTAACGATTAGTTTGGATTATGTAATTAGAAAACTGGTCAATTTAAGACCTTACAATTGGAAAATGACCAGTTAAACTGCCACTATGGTTCATGTGGTTTGTACCCTCTCAGGCTACGGGAAGTTCTTGAAAGACTTCAGCGTTCTGCAAGAACTTGTTACTGGTTCCCTCTTGAACATGAAATACAATTTTTGTAGTTCACTAAGGAGTGCATCAGGATTGGCTGGAGCACTGTTCTTGCTAGTAAGTTAAGAGGTAATTCTGAACACATACAAGCGGCAAAAGTCTGAGCTGGCCGTGAAGCTCATCAGAGCTGAACTAAAAGTAGGTTACATGTGTCGGCCTGCTTCTATACCTGAACTGATGACTTCCGCTGAGAAATAGTGTTTGAGGCGGCACTAATCCATGCTGAGACCTGTCCTGCTGTTCTACCGAGTGGTGTTGCCGTGCTGGCCTCTACAGAACTTCTGTGAGGTCCTTGCAGGGCACCCTGCTGTGTCGTGTAGCTCACGCAGTGGTTCTCACAGCACAAGTTTGTGATGCTGCTCCCTGAATAATAGGGAAAGCCCTTTATGCAGTGTTAGTGTGCATATAGATGTGTATAAAACGTATGTACACTTTAGACTATATAGCTTGCTTTATTAGCTTTCTTTATTCGCTTTCTTAATTTTATTCACATATTTCACCTTTCAGAAAGTACAGAAATTCCACCTTATGTGACTAAATGTCCTAGCAACGGGCTTTGCAGTAGATTGCCACCAGACTGTATGACATGTAACACAAACTATTCCTGTGTATATGGGAAGCCGGCCACTTTTGATTGCAAAGTCAAGCCACATGTTCATTGTGTTGTAAGTAACCTGTTACTTTTAAACCCAAATTCAAGTCGTGTAATTAAACTGTGGCATCTTGTCATGTAAATATAAAATACTGATTTCCCGGTTCTCACACAGGCAGGTTTGCAGGTCTGTGATATGTTTAATCTGCTTCAGCTGTAGGCTGCTGCTGAAGAGGCAGACCTACCTTTCTCTGTTTTACTTTTCTTCCATGGAGTCTTTTTGTTACGCAGCCATGCAATTGAGTTAAATCAATTTGTTGACCAGTCAAAACAGAACCATTTTGAGAGTGGGGAGGCTGAGTATCTGTCAGAGGTACAAACTGACCTTACAGGTGAGACCGAATGAGTCCTTTTTGGCAGTATTTTGGATTGGAGGAAGCACTAATGTTAAACTGCTCTTTAATAACTCTGTCCATTCTCTACTGTTGATTTTTCTATTTTACTGAACTACGTAGAGGTAGCAAAGAGGGTAATTGTTACAACTGTTGCCAAAATGTCTGCCCACAAAATGGGATTTGATGCTGCACACTGTGATTTTTATTTTTATTTTTTTAATTTATTATTACTAGTGAAGTGATAATGCTGTCCTTTTATAGGATGAGAATAACCACGAGCAGGAGAACTTCACAGTTAATATGACATGCCAGTTTTGCTGGCAGCTTCCAACAACCGATTATGTATGTACCAATTCTACAAACTGCATGACAGTTTCTTGTCCGCGCCAGAGATACAATGCCACTTGTACTGTACGGGATCATATTCATTGTCTAGGTAAGGTGGGCTAAAACAAATTCCATAGAAAACTTTTTTTCTAAACAATTCCTTAATGTTTTTCGTAATGGGTAAATACATCAATTGTTTATGTCCATTGCAGTAACAGCTTGCTTCTTGATTAATCTACTGCACTCTTTTATAGTTACATTTTAATTTTTAAGCATAATAGTAATAGCTAACTGTAAATGTTGGCTTTTAGTACTGTTGTGTACCTCCACAGGAGAGGAAATACTTGTGGGTTTTGTCAGCTATAAATTAAATTAATTTGGACACCACTAATAGAATCAGTATCAAATGTCTCTGTAGGATAATTAAGAAAGAATCATACTGGTTTCACCCTACTAGTTTAGTTTTCCCCCTTTTTGTCCAGTGACCTTGCATGTTTTCTGATGTGGGACAAAGGCTGATGGAACAGAGGACTACAGAGTATATAAGAGCTTTTGTGTTGGCAGTGACAGTTTCAGTTAGCGTCAGCCCCTTTAGACTTCTGTTAGAGAAATACAGTATCTTCTTGCTTGTCATTTTTGTACTCATGATGAAGTCTTTGTTATATTAAGGTTTGACTGCTTTGTAACGTTTAGGTAACCGTGTCTTTCCTAAGATGCTCTACTGCAACTGGACTGGAGGTTATAAGTGGTCTACTGCCTTGGCGCTAAGGTACACGAGAACTGATGGGTAACGTCAAGCTAAAATACATAATACCAGCAGATTAACTGTCTCAAAATTCTGCAATCCATGTGTTTTTCTGCTTGGTTTATTTTTAATGGTGTACTGAACAATCAGTATTTCTAACAGTCTAGCTATTTGGAGGCATGGGATGCCTGAAGATTTCATGTGCAACTATGCTAGCTCTTCTAAGTACATTGAGCTTGAGAGAAAACATTTACACTCTTCCTGCATCAAATGTACTTTCTTCAGAGTAAATGCCAATGATTCTCAGGCTTCACGAAGTGATCCGTTTTCTTAGTAAAGAGGGCATGTTGGCTATTATCAGTATGGTGTCAAATCAGGTACAGCTGCTCAAAAAAAACAAACCTGCAGGTTTATTTATGTTTGTTTGTTTGTTTTTTACCCTGCTCTTAAATGTTTTAAACAATTAGGGCTGAAAACTGCCCCAATTACTTGTTGACAGCTGAAATGGGCGCCGCTGTTTCTGAATTTGATATTTGTTGCTGAGCTGGCTGATGTTGGTATGCATTTCTTATGGCTTCCTTTCCAACTGTAACAGCTAGAAATACCTGAAGATGAAGTTTCTTGCATTTTAAATTATTAGGGAAGATACCAGTGCAGCAACGTTGAAAGAAACTTTCTGTCATTTTTGGAATATTAAGCCATTAGAACACCACAAAAGCAATTTGAAAGTAACTTGAGGTTCTTTTGGTGGTAAGAGCTTTTTCATTAAACTTTAGTACTAAAAAAGTGGTTAATACAATAAATTAGGTAGTGAGACTATTCCTGGAGCCAAATACACAATAAGACTCTGATTAAGAAAGCAGCCTGAGACGCTTTCCTTTTTATCAAGAGTTGTTCTCTCTGCTGCCAGCTGGAGAAACTTACTTTTGCCTGACTGCTGCATATGGGGCTGAGTTTAGTGTTCGATCTGTTTCTGTAGCTTGTTTGTTGGGGTTTTCTAGCTTCTGCTAGCTTAAAAGTTGAGACATTTATAAATTTGAGAGCTTTGGGTTTTGGGGTTTTTTGGTCATGAATGAAAAACTCAGCTTTCTGGGTAGTATTAATTAGCTAATAGTGCTATTACATCAAAAGCTTTTTCATTTAATAACCCAGTCAGCTCTTTTTGTACCAAAAAAATGTATAGTTTCTTGACTGATGTAGAGCAAAACTATCATCGACTTGTAGGTATGTCAAAAAGAAGTGTGTATGGATACCCAAACTGAGTTCCTCTGAAAATAATAATAAGGAATCATGTTTTTATTCTTTTAGCATAACCCTTGGTGGATTTGGTGCTGATCGTTTCTATTTGGGCCAGTGGCGGGAAGGCCTTGGAAAGCTCTTCAGCTTTGGTGGACTTGGAATATGGACACTAATTGATGTGCTTCTGATAGGTGTTGGCTATGTGGGACCTGCGGATGGTTCTCTCTATATTTAAATGTGGGTGCATCATGTTTCACAGAGGATTAATTGCTTGGAAAGAACTCTAGAAGAATGTATGGATTTGAGCCTAAATTTAAGGTAGAACGAAGAACAACTTCATTGAATGTGCATATATTTTAATGTACAGTATCTGTACTTAGTTTGCCTTTAACTAAGGTAAAATAAAGGAGTGGATCACTGAGCAAGTTGAAATTAATTTCCTTTCTTCTATGGCCGTGCTATTTTTCTATGAAAAAGGTTGAACAGCTAACCAAATACTGCACTGTGCTTGAACTTGGATGATCTGTCGGGCACCAAAAGTGATGCAAACTAACTTGAATATTGAGATGTTTACTTCATGTTTGTATGCTTGACTTTAACTTTACAACTAATTTCCCTAAATATGTCAGTACTTTTATTTCCTGTTTGTGGGAGGATAATTTATTTGCCTGAATTACTCTAGCAGTATGCACCATGTTCTGTGATGTTAATTACATTCATCTCTGTTTTGGGATATAGCAAGAGCAACGATTTACTTAGGGACTTGTTTGACTTAAAATAGTGGGGTTTTAGAATTTGATTGCAATAACACTAAAAGCTCAATATGAAACAATTGAAATAGATTTTAGGATTGTTCCAGCGTGTCGTTTGTTTTGGTTGGGTTTCATCTGCCTATCAGTGAAAGGTACAATTCCTGTTCTTGTGCTAGCAAGCTTGCCAAGTTAATTTAAAGAACGGTTGGCCATATAACCGCTGAATTTATCCACATACGGCTTGGTAACAAGAGAAAGTAGCAAACTGTAGTGCCGTTAGAGAACAGTAACTTTGTTTAGTTGGCTTAAAGACCCGGAGGGGGCTGCCTCCTTACATGACACTTGAACTGTCGCTTGTGTCGTGCTGAGCTGCAGCAGATGGGAAAGCCCTATCACTTGAATAAACTCGCACTTGAAGCTGTTATGGAATTAGAAACTAATAGTGTTTTTTAACCGCCTCGCCTTCGCTCCTGCTGCGCCCGTGTTTCCCTGCAGGGGTGGTTGGCGGTGGGAGGGGGGCAGCGGAGGGGAGCACGGGCGGCTCCCCACGGGCCGGGGCCGGGGCCTGCCGCGCACCGAAGGCAAGCAGGGGGCCGGGCCAGGCCAGGCCGGTGGGAGGTGCCGCAGCCGTGACCCGGGCCGCGGCCCGCCCCCGCCGGCACAGACGGCGTCATGGCGGCGGAGCGGGAGCGGGCGCTGCGGTTCTACCGGCAGCTGCCCAAAGTGGTGAGCGGCTGGGGCGGCGCGGGCGCGGGGGGGATGGGCGGGGGCTGCGCGATGGAGCAGCCGAGGGCGGCCGGGGCCCGACCCGTCCCTCAGGCGCCGTCACCGGAGCGCGTGCGGGCCCCGCGGGTCGGGCGGGAGCCGCGGGGCTGTGGAGCGGGCGGCTGAGCAGCACTGCAGGCGGGCCGGCAGACAGCTGCTGTCAATCGAGGTCTTACCAAATGCGCGCTTTTCTGAGGTCCTTTATCGCCCAGGAGAATGCGGTTGCCTGTCCGGCTTGTTTGCAGGTCTTGGTGCCTAATCTTCCAATTAAATCAGCTGAGCACGATCTTTATTTTTCCTGCCTTGTTTTTCCCCGAGGCCGGCCCGAAGAGGCAGTCTCTGATAACGCTTTCCCCCCACGTCCCAGAGGGTGTGCCCGCAGCAGCCTATCTGTGCTGCGGCGGTCCCGCGGGTGACCCGCGCTATCGGCCGCGCCGCTGCGGACCGGCCCCGCAGCAGACGGCACAGGCAGTAAGTGCACCGGTGCACATCCAAACCACGGCCGAGAACACCATCCGTCTGCGCTCCTGCTCCTTCTCAGTAAGGTGGTTTTCAGGGTTCGTGTTGAATGGCGAAGTGAATTGTGCGAGCCGTCTCAGCGGTGAGAGGTGATGACAAATGTGATGTAGCAGTTAGCAGTGTGTGCCTGACTTGCTTTCCAGAAGTGGTGAGCAGCTCTAGCTCCTGGCGCCTAGCTGGAGTTGTGCATGGTCAGAGTTTAAGGTACTCTGACCCCTTTTACTTGGCTTGCGAACTTCATACGTTAAAACAGAACTCTGAAACGTCACAGAATTAAAATAATTACATCTTGAAGAAATTAAAAGTTCAATATGTTGTCCAATCAAAGGCTCGATTTCTCTTAATTTTTCTTTTCCCTGTGTAAAGGGATGTGTTCCAGGGCGCAAGGGGGTAGGTAACAGAGCAGATGCTTTGCAAATGCATGTTGAATGAGTTGGGAGGGCACTATGGACCTGCTCCGTATGTCAGGAGCCAGGAGATCATAAGAAGCAGCAGAGGTGAAGTGAGAAATAGGGCTGAGGATCACAGGTTTTGACCCCAAAGTCAGGTTGTCAAGTTAGGCAGAAAGCAGTCTTGGACAAAGGAGGACAATTGCTCCAGTTGCTATTATAGATAGCTATAGATAGATAGATGTTGCTAGTTTTTGACAACACACAAGTACATTTAACTTGCAGTGGATGGGAAGGAGTTCTTGAATCCTTTTTACATTTTTCTTAGTACCGAGGCAGCTGTTCACTTCCTCCTGATCTTGAAGGGCACCGCTCTAACTGCGTGCTGGAGAGCTCTCTCCTGAGCCAGCTATTGTCCCACTGAGAGCACTGCCAACAACAGCCCACCACGTGAGGAGCAGACAGGACAGTCTCGGTTGAACCAGGGCATTCAGAAGCGTGAGGAAACAACTGTTAGCCAACCACAGAGAGAAATGTTATTTTATTTTCAAACTCCTGAGTGCAGGAGTAACGCAGGCTCCAAGAGCAGTTGTGCAAAGCAGGTGTGGAGGCCATCCTTTTCACTGGACACAGATCCACAGGAGTTTTACTGTTGTTTTTTCCCTCTGTAGGAACTTCATGCTCATTTGAATGGCTGTATTAGTTCTGAGACTATGAAGAAACTTATGGCCCAGAAGCCAGACCTTCAGATCCAGAATGGAATGACTATGATTGACAAAGGAAAGAAAAGAACTTTAGATGAGTGAGTATCCGTGCGTGTGTATGTGATGGATGTTTACCAGCTGTCTTGAATTAAGTTCCAAACAGATAAATGTTTGGCCTTACACGCTGCAGAGAATACATATTCAGGTTTTAGCTGCAGTACAATCTGTTAGATTTTTTGCTACTTTTATCTATAGAACAGCTCCTTAGATGTTTGTAAACTGAATGGAAATATCCTGCTGATTAATTCCCTTTTTGAAAGATTGAAAATTTTCACTTGTATCCTATGCTTTTCAGACAAATTTCCTTTTTTTTGGAAACTTCCATGTTTTCCTTTGCTTAAAAAAGCTTTGTGGTATTAGTAGTAATTTCTATTGTAAAAGCATTGTTAGCATCTAAAATGAGAATTTTACTGTTCAATGTTTGTCCAGTTAATTTTTTAACTTTTAATTTTAGATGTTTTCAGATGTTTCAGATCATTTATCAGATTACCACTAGTCCTGAAGATATTTTACTGGTAAGTTAACTAAAAGTTCGATTAAAACAACCACCCATTGCAGTCAAAACTAGTTGGATTAACAGCATTGGGTTCTAAGTAATGACACCAACAATGGTCCCTTCAATCAGATGTCAAAATTATTACTGTAAAACACACTAATTTAGAAGCACAGGTTTTTGTATAACTTTTGCATTTAATTTTTGTGAAAGCAGTGAGCTTCCAATATGGTGGTCATTATGACTGCTTGGACTGAGTATGTCTTAAGAATGTGATGTCTGTTCATTGTTACCAAAGCTTCAAGATCATCTAATCCAACCTTATGACTGCACTGGGGGGGATTCCTGTTCAGAGGAGGAAATTCTCATTTGTCCTCTCTTTGGTATCCCTGAGGAAATGAAGGTACCTCTGGGGAGTAGTATTTCCAGAGGTGGAGCCTGCTAACAACACATAGGGCCTGAACATTTTGCAAGTATTTAACAGCAAAAAATAACTGGTTCTTTTAGTTGTAAAGGAAAATAAAACCCATTATAAGCATTACTCCCATGATGTTGAATACACTGTTTCTTAATCAGATAACGAAAGATGTTATTAAAGAATTTGCTGACGATGGTGTCAAGTATCTGGAATTGAGGAGTACTCCTAGAGAAGAAAAATCCACAGGTACAGTCTGTTCTGGTGTTTGATTTTGAAGTCTATTGTGCTATAAAATTTGGTTAAAACTATGTTAATAACAAGTAAAGTTAAATTTAGTTGGTTCAATAAAAATGTACTTCAAATATAAAAGCAGTATTTAATGGTGTAAAAACGTGTCCCTTTTCTGTTAGATTTTTGAGGACAAAAATGTATTGTTATAACTCTACTACTCAAGAATTTGGGCTACTTACTTCAGTATAGCATTTGAGTCTACTAATATTTTTAATAGCTGATAATACTTTTTGTTACTTCATTTTTAAAATTTTCTTTTAAATGTGATTTCATAGAAATACAAGAGAAGTCCTGTTGCTACTCTCAGGTTCACACTGTGTTTTCCTTTCTTTGAGACACTTAGGAGGCTTAATTCAAATGTGTGCGTCCAAGTAAAGCTATATTTATAAACAGAATTAGGATTTAGATTGGAAAACTATGGACTAAAATCAAAGGTGCAAAGTGCAGTTTATGAGGCTAGAGAGCTGGGTCTGCAATATAATGGAAATAATATGTTTATTCCAAATGTGTGCAGGTATGACCAAAAGGATGTATGTTGAAACTGTACTTGAGGGTATAAAGCAGTGTAAAGAAGAAGGCTTGGATATAGATGTAAGGTAAATAAAGCACATGGAGTACCTCTCTTTCAGTGTTTTGTGTAGTCTGATGCTCAGTCATGGTTTGCAGAGAGGTTTACAAACCATCACTGTAGGAAAGAAAATTGTGTTTAAACTAATCATGTGGAATGGAAATGGGTAGTTCCTATGGAAACCTGCTTTTTTTATCTTCCTTTTTCCTGATGGAGAATGAAACTGGGTAAAGCTTTTCAACTCTGAGACTGTCTATTCTCTGCAACATTTTCAGGAAAAGCAGTTTTTGATGAAAATGTCATTAAAGACTCCCTTTTTCACAGCCTTTTTCACTGTAAAGATTTTGCTTGATCAGCTGTACAAGCAACTTGCTGTAAGGAGAACCAGCAGAAAAGTTTCAGAAGGTGTCAGTGGTTGCTTGAAGGCAGTCTGCTTGGCTGTCTTTTATACCCTCAGTAGCAACCCTCGTTAGATTTATTTGTGGAAGCTGAAGAGTTTTCATTCTTCACGTGTACCTCTGAGAGGTTGCTTGCCTCATAGTGCAGGCAGCAGCTGAGCAGTGTATTGTTCCCTGCCTCCCTCTCACTGTGGCTACTGCATTTTGCAGGTTAACATATTTTTATCTATTTTATGTTGCTCTGCACTTTGGTACATTCATTCCTTGAACAGTTTCCTATCCAAATACTCTTTACACTCAGCCATGATGGATGTGAAGTGCCATCTTTGTTGGTATCAGATTTGTTGGTCTCCTGATATTACAGCTTGTTTTTAACTCAATATGTACATTTCTATCCTAGGTTGTTAATAGCAATAAATAGAAGAGGTGGCCCAGCAGTTGCCAAGCACACTGTTAAACTTGCTGAAGACTTCCTTCATTCCACGGATGGGGTTGTAGTAGGACTTGACCTCAGTGGTGATCCCACTGTAAGTTCATATTTAGGTCTGTTCCTGAAGATAAATATATATATAAAGTTTTGTAACAGCAAGTGGTTGTTAAAAGTTTTTGTCTGATATTTGTTGCTATTTTGGATTGCTCGTGATCTTGATACCAACTTAATCCCTGTTGCTGTAAGGGAATAACAAAGAATCAATAGGTTAATACATGAGACTGAAAAAAGCGCCACTGAAAAGTAGTGTTTATCTGGGAAGTGTCTGTTACTAAACTGTCCCAGTCAGATTGATTGAGTTGAGGCAAATTAAGAAATACTGCAAGTTGACACTAGTTCAGTTAAAATTTTGTTTAGAAGCACCAAGTGCTTATTGCGTATTAAGGAAGAAGAAATGTTTGAGGGTAGCTGTCAGTTGAAATGAACTAGTTGTAGGAAGGTTATCAAAACCAAGGCGATTGGCTTATCAGTGTTGGGCATCATCTGTACCACTGATTTTTGACCAGTTTGTCCAAATCGTGCCCATGTAGCAGAATGTATGTGACTTGCTGCATTCTAAACTGAAGTAATGGGAAAAGAAAAATAATTCAATGTAATTGTATTTAAGTATTTTGATATTGCTAGGCTTCTTAATAATTTAATAGGAAGAGTTTTGTGAAACAAGCTGTAGAATGGTGATGTGTTTCTGTTTTCAAGGCAGGACGTGGTCAAGACTTTTTGGAAGCGCTCTCAGAAGCAAAAAAAGCAGGTCTGAAGCTGGCATTGCATCTTTCAGAGGTAGAAGTTTCCTTTATTTCAGTCCTTCTTTGTAATTGCCATTTTATAAAACCACGGATGAAACTGAAATGAACTTCTGTGGGTTTTGAACTTCTCAGGCCAAAGCAGTAATGGCTTGAGGCATTTTGACAAGAGAGAAGAAAACAAGGAGAAATCTTAAACTGTCTGTTCTAAATCAGACTGGTAAAGTTATTTCTTACTGTACTATATATATTGGAGGGGTTAGGTATGACTTTGAAAATTAGTAACACTCCAAAACATTCACTGTTTTCTTTGAGGTACTTTATCAGAAGTCATGTATATTAAAATTTGCACATTTGCATGAGTAGTTCTGTTAGCTCTGCTTGTAGCAATAGAGAGTTGAGTTTCTTCATGCAGTCTGTTGAAGAGGTGGCTGAAGTGTATTCTGTGATAAATACTGAAAATATTTTCATTTCTTCAGGAGGTTATGCATGATATGTTGTCACAGGCCTATTTATACTTGTTTCTATTTCATTAAGGAGAGATTCCTGCATGCTTCTCTGAAAATTTATTTCTTAATATCTCAGTGGTCTTCTGGTTTTGTTTCATTTTTTTGTTTGTTTTTGGCCTCTTGCAGTTTAAGTTCTTCAAGCACCACTTTTTATATAAAATAGGTGTTACAGGTCTTCTTGACAGGGTAGTTTTGAAACTGAAGCATACAGAGCTGATTTGAGGCCTGCAACTGAAACTACTGCATAATGGCAGATAGTGATTGTCTGGTTTTACATAACAATTTAGGATTATGGCTTCTTCAGTTTGTAATTCCAACTTGAGAGTCACTTTCATGCACTGCTTCTTTCTTTTCAGGGTATGAATGCAGATATTTAGTCTAACACTTTCTTTTGGATAAGATAAGCTGTGAAAATAGACCTTGAAGCCTGTTGTAATTATTTAGTGTGCCGTTTTATCCTGCCTCGACAGAATGTACAATATATCCTCTCTAGATTCCAAATCAGGAAGAGGAGACCAAAATTCTCCTGGGCCTGCCTCCTGACAGAATTGGACATGGAACATTTCTCAACTCTGCAACAGTAGGTTCAGAAGAGTTAGTGTCACTTGTTCGGCAGAATCACATACCTATTGGTAAGAAAAAACCTAAAGAAAATTACTTAATGGTCTCTGGATTTCAGCATTTCATGCATACTGCTGATCTCGTAACTCACATTTGGTTTTGACCAGAGGTGACTTCAAAATAACGTGGCTGTGTATGTGAGGGAACTGCCTGTATAGGTACTCTGGTAACACTTGTGGTTTTGACATGTTTGTGGCAGCTGACAATTGACATCTCAGATAGAAACAAAACTAAATCATAACCTTGAGTTATTGTGCTGTGTGGTGTTTCTGTATCTGGTTTGCAAGCTCCTTAAATTTCATAGTCAGCCGGTAATTAAGAAGAAACTCATTTTCAGACTTCCCTCAGAAGATGCTACCAAATATTTGAAACATAAAAAAATCAAGGAAACAACAGTAGCTGATTTCAGTTTTCATTCAGGAACAGAACTAAATCAATTATTGTGTCAAAACCGTGTCTTTTGTTTTGATATATAGCTTCATTACTTATTTTTTTTTATTATTATTATTTATTTATTTATTTTTAATTTCCTTAGAACTCTGCATGACATCAAACATCAAAACTCAGACAGTGCCCTCCTGTGACAAACACCATTTTGGATACTGGTACAACATGGGTCACCCTGCAGTACTTTGTGTAAGGGTTGTTTTTTTTGTTTTAACCATGTATTTAGGCAAAGAGCTAAACTAGTGTGGAATCAGAGAAGTGTATCTTCTTTTATTGATTAGATCTGACTTACTAACAATTTCTGACCCTGCAGCAAGTCATCTGCTTGTGGGAAATAATATTCTGTTTCAGAAATGCTTTTAATACAAATGGGACTTTTTAGTATTTCTCTTGGATTTATTGTAAAGCAAGACTTTTTTTTCCTGCATAGGTAAGATGATCAGCTACACATGCAATGAACTTCTTAACTCCTTGCCTACTGACAGATTTCTCTTAAACATACTGTGTGATGCTTGCATGTAAGCTTGTGCTTACCTGGGTTTTTATTGTGTTGGAAGAGAATGCTTCAGTTCTCTCGACAGCTAACTAAGGTCCTTAAATGTTGAGGTGCCAAGTACTTTTGCTGGCACTGGCAGGATTTTACTATCCTCCTGTTGGTTTAACCCCTACAATTTGTAGCATTGTCCAAGTATGTGTATATATGTATTAGAGCATGGTGCTTAGTATTCAAATAAGCCTCAGTCCTTTATTGTACAAAGTACTTGTTATTGAGTTTGAACTCTGTTGTATTAGGAGAAAAGTAATTCATGACTAGAGATTATTTCTGAGGTTTTCAACTGTGAAAAGTCTAGATAACCAATGAAGTCACATAAGAAAGCAGTTCATCCATAAAGGCCTATAAAAACAAGAGTAGTAGAAGGAGGACATGCTACAGCGTCTTAAGTTTAATAGGATATAGTTAGCATTCTTTGCATTGGGGACACAAGGACTCAAGTTGCAGATGGATAATCTCATTAACCCTTAAATAATCCTAACTTCTTTTAGATGAATAATCTTTAGGTGGCTTTTGATCGTTGGTTTCTGATGCTAGCCTGGTACTTTGGAGATTGTTCTCTTGACACTAAATGCAGAGGGTGAGACAGTTTCTTCCCTGAAGATGCAGGAATACAAAGCATGCCCTAGTGCCAGATCTGAGGACAGGGAAAAGAGGAGTGAGGAGACCTGCACATACTGACGTAGTTTGCATGTGTGTGTCGTATGCTAGCCATCTTTTTAGAGATTTGCATAGGAAATCCTGTTTTCTTGATAAATTGTGCTATCACTTGAAGTAGTTTTCTTGTATGTTTGAATAATGTGTTAATTTTCAGTGAAAACAGGGCAAACAAAGTATGAAATAATTACCAAAACTGTGGAAGGAATAGTGAAGCAGCAAGATAAAAGTGGTTTGCAAAAAGGGTTTTTACTACAGATTGATGTAGAGTGACTAATTTAAACTTTTTTTTTTCTCCTTTTCTTTCAATTTAACTCCAGACTGATGATAAAGGCGTCTTTGCAACAGACCTATCACAAGAATACGAGCTGGTTGCAAAAACATTTAATCTGAGCCAGTCACAGATGTGGGATCTCTCCTATGAATCAATCGACTATATTTTTGCTTCAAGTGTAGTGAAATCAAAGCTAAGGGAACAGTGGAATAAGCTGAAGCCAGCTCTCTTTGGTTAATCAGACTTGTTCTAAACAGCTTGAGTGTATTACCTTAGTTAATAAGCATTTTTTACTGAAGTCCCTGGAATTTTTGAGACTTCAAGTTTATAAACTCAGCCCATGAACCGCGCTTGTGCAAAATTTGGTAGCAGGTACAAAAGTTACTGTTCTTTTGTAGTGGAAAGGGTTCTCAACCAGTGACTGTCATTTGAAATGTTCCATCACGTTGTTTCTCTCCAGGTGAAACAACATTAAAAAAATATATTTAGTTGAAATATGTCATCATACTAAAAATATTTGACAGTCAGAATAAAATAAAGGCTCAGCCGTTAGGGTTGAAAATGTCTCTGCTGGGAACATTAAGCCAAGCAGTTTGTATGTGTGGTTTGTATATTTGTGTTTTGTATTGTTTGGAACAGAGTTTTGAGCAATTGATTGTGAAGACAG
Source organism: Actenoides hombroni (assembly GCA_024336885.1). Lineage (NCBI taxonomy): Eukaryota > Metazoa > Chordata > Aves > Coraciiformes > Alcedinidae > Actenoides > Actenoides hombroni. Next base: position 8,916,465 of record WUAM01000119.1, read on the forward strand.
AAACAAACTCAGGGAGAATGAAATATTTGCCCCAAAGGAATTAAATACCACATCTGTTCTTACCAGTGTACATGTATGAGTGAAGCCTGCTGTGGATTGCGTGGAATGCGTGGTGCTATTGATCTACTCGGCACCCATAGTATTTAGACAAAGCTAAGACTCTTGAATGCCTTATGTGGGGGAAATGGTCTAAATTCTTAAAATGCTTTTTAGAATTGTTGTTTGGCTTTTTTGAAAAAGCAATAAAAATAGGCTCAGCCTCCCTGTTTCTGAAACGGCTGCTTTGGGTGCGTTTGAGATCTGCAGGCGAGACGCGTGTGCGACCTGCTGCAGGATTTGCTGAGCGTCGCCCCCAGCGCGGACTCGCTGTCCGGGAGCAGCACCAACTGCTCTTCTGACAGCAAGACAGTGATCCTCGGTTCAGGTGGTGATGGGCTTCACTCTCTGTGCTCTACACATGCGCTTGCATGCTTTGATGCTGTCAAAACAGATACGAACGTAGCCGTGCAGCAGTATCTAATAGTAGGTATTGCTAGCTAGTCAGGAAGTACCCAGAGAGAAGGCATCTCATGCCTAGAATGTTTTTACATTGATGAAGTAAACGAGGAAGCATTTTAGGCTGTACAAGGAGTACTGAATATAAATACAATGATACAGAAGCTGTTCATGACATCTCTTTTGGTCTTTTTTTTTTACTACAGTTGGTGTGAAGTAGTTCTTCTGGCTCCAAAGTGGCCATAATAACTGAAAAGAAAAAAAGTCGGGGGGAGACAATAGCAAAGAAGTTGCTGTGTCTGTGTGGCTACCTCAGGTTTCCACAGAATATTTCCCAAGCAGAAAACATTCCTTTTGGAGATGGGCGAAATTAGGTGAAGCGGAACTGTGATTTTATACATTCTTACCTGAACTCAAAGTAAGACCTCACGCTGACTTGTATTTATAAACTGTACTTTAAATTACTTCCAAAATAGTTTCACTGATCACATTACCTTTTGTTGTTTGATCATGTTGCATTACCATTTGCTGCTTGATCAACTCTGTTTTCTTTCTACAAAAATAATTTCTAAGGTGTTTTCTTTTTCCTTTCTTACTGAAAAACTCAAGACAGTTTGAGTAGCCTTCTGACATGTTACATATATCTTAGTCTCAGGATAAGTGGGCCTACACTCAAGTGAGATTGCATTCTCTTGTAAAATAAGTTTTATATTGGTTATGGCTTTCTAATAACCTCAGTAACATAGTATTTGGTTTATTAGTGAAGAAAAATTGTCAACTTCCTGTTTTACTAAGGCGTCATCCTTAGTGTTCATCTGTCAAGTGCAGCACTTTGTAAAGCAAAGTAAGACTCTCAATTTGTGTCTGAGATGTTGACTTTCAAACTGTTAATGTTATACAGAAGTTAAGTTTGATTTTTAAGGTTTACTTGTTGAATTGGACATGGAGATGTGTTGATTCAGAGAGCATAGTCCTGGTAAATGCTGCTATTTTAAACTTCCTTTTTTTTTCCTGCAAGCATACCAGTGTCTTAGAGATTTTTAACCTTATGGGCTATTACATTTAGTTCTCAGTATTTCTATTTAATTGACTTCTGTGTGTCTTCAAAATACTGCCTTGCATTAGTTATAGTACTGACCCCAAACAGTTTGGTACATGATGACACACGCATACTACATAGTTTTATAATTAGACCTTCCCTGGTTATTAATGAAAGCAGTGTTCTGGATACACAGTGAAACAGTGCTGTTGTATGCAATTTAGAGTTACAGAATCACCCTCCCGAAGAGTGTGTACTTAGCCTGTCACTTTGATACTTGCAGACCTACTGCTGTGTCTTGCCTCATAATGGAAGTCAGGAGGTAGCTTGGAGGATTCCATTTGTGTGAAGTAAAAGAACCAGGAATATATTTGGGTGGCTAAAGAATGATGCAGAGAAATGGAGGATTTCTCTATATTGTTTTCTAACTGTGTGTTACTGCAGTTTCTATACTGCAGAAGCATTATGCTTGGAGTGGAACTTTGAGCTGGAAAGGATGTGGGGGAGTTTTGGAAAGAAGAATCATCTTTAATTAGAACTTTGTCACGCGCAGTTCCCACGTTGTCCAACTTTTGTAAGTAGAACTGCAGAGGTTCCTTCTCTGGCTTCAGGTAGGATTATAGTTAATTCAAGCACTTCTTGCTGAGCCTGCTCGTTGAATTCAGAGTTCAGTGAGATAGCAGTTGTTTAGTTGATAATATTGTATAAAAATAACTGATGTACAGTGGGGAGTGCAGCATCACCACTAAAGTAATCACCAGTGATGGGGCAGAGAACTATTTGGTTTTTTCTTCCCTGAAAGCAGTGGAAATTGCTAGTAACTATTTCTATTATTTAATTTTTATAAGATGAGGTTTAAGTATCTATTCAGGTGCAGCTCAATTTATTTTTAAAGTAAGTAAAGTAGATCTAGACTGAGTTAATGTTTTTATTTGCTCGATTATATGAGATAACACAGAACAGTCTGCAATGCTCAAGAGTTTTTATTCGCATCATGTGAAAATACACACTGGATCCTGCTAAGCAATGCTCTCTTTGGAGGTGTATGCAAGGAGAGAGCAACTGCTCACTGTAGTGTAAGTTGCTCAGAGTTCCTTTTGAGCCAAACACAGAAATTCTCCAAAACCTATATTCCTTATGATTAGGCTGGAAACAAAACATAGTTTATCATGATACAACCACTAAACTGTAAGTATTTATATACTGCTCTTCAGGATTGTAGCTTTGCAAAATAATGTAGTTACATGAATGATTCATATGCCTGTTTCTATGTTTAGACATCTAAAACTAATACATTGCATTAGGTAAGTGTGTAAGATCTCACAGGAGAGGCCTAGAGAGCTGGCTGGGGCTGTTCAGACTGGAGAAGACAAGTCTGAAGGGGCAGATGTCATTAATGTTTTTAACTGTCTGATGGAAAGGGGCATAGAAGATGGAGCTAGGCTCTTCTCAGTGATACCCAGAAAAAGGGGCACAAATTGAAACACTGGAAGTTCCACCTGAACATAAGGAAACACTTTTTACAGTGTGGATGGTTGAACAGGGGAAGAACACATTGCTCAGACAGGTTGGGGAGTCTATCCTTGCAGATTTTCAAAACCCCAAGTGACCTGCTGTAGTGGACCCTGCTTGAACAAAGGAGGTGGACTAGACAATCTCCAGAGGTGCCTTACAACCTCAACTGTTCTGCAATTCTGCAAGGTGAATATACAAATATACAGATGATAAAGTGTCTATCTGAATACAAAATCTTTTAAAATTAAATACGGACTTAACTCAGTCACCCAAGTGACAATTTTTCACCAGGTTTGAACAAAAGCAGTTGACTGACTTCTGAGATATGTATGTTTTGTTTTGTTTTTTTAAGAATGACTTATTTGTTCTTTGTAGCCTTCCTCCTTTCACATCCATTGTGGAATCCTTTGGTGCCATCAGGACCTTTAGGCATCCGCAGCACCCCTACAGGAAGGCCATCTGCATTTTGTATTTTCCGAGCCAACATGGGGCTACTGGTAGGACTCTTCTCTTGTGTTACAGTTTGAGCTTTTCTCCTCTGCACCCAGGGACTACCAGAAGGAGTGATACTGCTGTCTGAGGAATAATCTGTACATTTTCTTGGAATTTCAGGGCTGGTGCTTAGGTTAAGTTTGCTGTCTTCGGCCAGCGGAGACAGTTTGGTTACTTTTCTTAGTAAAGATGGACTGTTCCAAGGACTTGATCTGGGCGACACATTAGGACTCAAATGGTTGATGGGGTGAATGACAGGGCTCAGATTACTCACAGTATTTGTTGCAGTACTTCTGCGCCCTGACAGCGGTGATGTAGGATTACTCTCCGGGTCAGAAGAGCTATTTGCTGAAGATTCATCACCAACAAACTGAAGTTCCTCAACTCTCTTATTAAGGGACCTAGCCTTCTTAAGACTCTTGCTGGTACCTTCATCGCGAGTCTTGTCTTTGGGAACTTTTTTCTTTGGAGGTTTCATGCCTATTAGGACGACTTTCATACCAGCTTCTTTCTTTTCAGCACACATGAAGTCATGAGCACGTACAGCAGCATCTACTTCTTCAAATTCTATAACTGCACATTCCTGAGTTCCCAATTGGGTGTACTGATTGCTGACCCTCTTGATATCAGGTGGTAGCTCCCTACCAGGCTTGAGAATACGAACTGATGAAATTACACCAAAAGTTACAAAGGCTTTGAGGAGATCCTCCATTATCCTTTCTTGCATGCATCCATTTTCTTGTTGTTTGTTAAGACCTTGCAGCTCGGAAATCATGTGGATATCATGCACCAGTAACATCCTGGTAGGGAGGTTCTCACCTGGAAATACTGGAACTGGAGTATTTCTTCTAACCTTTTTGTTACCATCATTGAGCTCGAGAGTGTCTGAGTACTTCAGTGCATAGGCTGTGGTTCTCCAGTCACGGGTTAGGTGTTTCACCTTGAAGACAGACACAGGTTAAGCAGCACAACTGATGAAAGCCAGTCAAACTAACTACAGAAAGTGTAAGGCAGATGCAGGCTCCAGTCTACAACAGAAACCTGGATTTAAGTTTCATAGGGCAGACTTGAGTAAAAATGTAAACAGTTTTTCCTGGTATAATGAGCATCAGTGAGCTCCTATAAAGCTCATGCCCTGTTGAATGGACTGAAAATAGGAACTGACACTAAATCTCAAACCAAAAAATCATTGTCACAAAGCCTGCTCAAGTGATGTTTGGTCATTCCATATCCAGGTCTGAACCATGACCAAAATGCATGTTGTGTGGGTTTTATTAAATTTGCCAAACAATTAGTTCTGTCAAGTTCAGAACTTCATTTTATTGAACTGATTTTTGTTCCCTCAAAAATCTCAATTAAAAAAGCCCACAACCTTCTCAATTTCCATTGAGTGTCACCTCTGTAACATCTGTTACCAGTATAATCTGTTTCAAGTGGTCTAAAAAAACTGGGAGTGCCTTAATTTCTAGACTAACTAGATCTGACAAACTGTCAGATTTAGAATCTTGACAAAGTGTTTTTAATTTAATTTCAGAAATTGGTCACCTCACCTTTAAGCGACTTCAGTTACCAGATACTTTACATTACTCTTAATTTTTTGCATCTTCATACATTTTCAAAGGTCAGATTCACTATCCCTTCTCAGAGACAGTAAAGTAACTTTACCAGGATTACTTGGCTACTCCTGAGTAGCAGATCTAGAAATGAATTTTAGCCCACGTCCCATTTACTATGCCCTACTCTCTCCCAGAATGATCATTTAAAAGCTTAGTTGCTTAAAAGCCTATGATTTCCCTAACCAGTCGTGAATGAGTTCAGCAGTTAAAGGTCTGGATGAGAACAAACCTAACTATCACATCAAAACTGAATCAAGCCCTGAGAAAGGCAGAACTCTGAAGAACACCCTAAAAACCTTCTCTATAAAATATTTTCATCTCATCTCTCCTAATCTTTTTAGATTCATCAGGCTTACACAAGGCATTTCAAGTTTGAGAAGTTAGCTTACCTTCTTAAAAGAAGTGAGTAGTTTAACACTGACATAGCCCTGCTTATTTCTTCTCACATGCTTTAGAAGGAAGGCATCTTTCTGAAGGTTCTCATCTGAGAAGTAATATTCAATCTGTGCTACTAACTTCTGGATCAGGTCATTTTCTGGTGGTTTCCAGTTCTGGTCGGAGTTGTCATCATTTTCCCCGCCACTGCAAAACAGTTAAATTATTCTATTAACAGATCCTCATCTTACATTAGTGGATTGAAATTATTATGCTGATTCCAGCTTACTTTATCCATAGGCACTGAACTATCCATCTGAGGCAGGTCAGCTCAGAGGATGAAGCCTTCCAGTCAGCATAAGGACTCGAGTTCCTGAGCTGATTGAAAAGCTGATCTCAGTGTAGAACAGTGTACCACATACACTAGCATCCTGTAAACACTCTGACAACTCAAATCCTCCACCAAAACATGACATGCAGCTGCACAGGCACTTGCTGCTACCCAGAGTTCCTCCAGCGTGAACCTCTTGAACATAGGCTTGACATGTATGTGCTTTGTGAGAAGTGTCACATACCAGTGAATGAATATTTGAGCTTGATGTGATTGGGATTTCTTAAGCCTCATCCCTGCCTGAATGCAGGAGCCAGAATCCAGGGAATAAGAAAGACTGATGGGACTATTACACTTTTTACAGGTGACTTCCAAAGTGACAGAGTAACTTACCTCACAGTTTACCAAGGGATTTAAAACTGTCTATATGTTTCAGATTAAGGACTTGAGCACAGTAGCAGCTCAAGTACCTGAGGAATAGCTGTACTGCACACATATATAGGTTGCTAAGAAGGCATTCTCTTTTCCTTTCTCCCCTCCATCACGTTCTCTAGCTATCTGTGCAAAATGGGAGTACTACTGAGCCTCCCCTCCCCAAAAAAGGTACTGCAGCAGTGGATTTGAGATAAAATTCTTGCCACATACGGTTACAGCAACGTGTTTGTTGCTGAAATAAAACAACCATTTGAATTGTTATCCAGAATCGAGGCAAATAGTTTGCCCACAGACTACAGTCACAGATGTTGTTACAAGTACTAGAATGTACAAGTCTGTCTTAAGACAGAGTCATTTTTTTAAAGCTGTTAGCAGTCTAGTTTTGCTGTGGGACAATTACAAAAGTTTCCGTTAAAAACAAAACACAATAAAAATAATCTACCCTATGAGTCATGTTTTACACTTTGGTCTCTCATGTACCTCAACAACAAAAAAGGAGCTACATATTTTCCCGGAATTGTCTTAAATGGCTTGGGCAGAGCTCGTGAAATCATTAAACAAGGGAGCAGGTATCACATGAGTCCTCCAAGGGCAACCTGTGTGGGAGGATGCAGGCTACTGAATCCCCTTGGCCTTGTGGCAGTTTTGTCCCAGAGACGAACTGGAGATTGCTCTTAATGCTGGCTGACTTGCCACCCGGGCCTGGGCACAGGCAGAAGTGCTGCCTAGGCAGGTGCTTGCTGTACAGCTGGAGATCAAGGGCTCTGCAGAGGGAACGTGCTCCCAGGTGTGACAAGGTAATGGCAGCTCTCTGGGGCCTGCCTTTTTGAAACTAATGATTTATTACTTGTGGTTCTTCTAATGATAGGGCAATATATCAGATATGCCTGGACACTCACACAATCCTAGAAGTGTCCTTGTTAAAAATCTCCCTAGCCACTTACTGGGGTACACTTCAAAGGAATGACAAGAGTGAGAGCGTGAGAAAAGGAATGCAAGTTATTTGACAGTGCCAGAAGTGGAGAATAATAGATCATAGAAGGGTAGGGGTTGGAAGGGACCTCAGGAGATCAAGTCTAACCCCCCCTGCCAAAGCAGGATCACCTAGGACAGGCCATACAAGATAAAGTTATAGATTAAGATAGTTACAGATTTAGATGAATTTACGATTAAGATAGTAAAACCCAGACATTTAATGGTCAGCTGTGGGTGCTGGTTTCAGAAGGTTAGCTGTTCATTTTTCATTCGCGATAGTGTGTACTACTTGTCACTTTTCATTCATTACCACTTCCGAACGAGCGTGGGCACAAGAAACTAAGAACATTTTAGCATTTTCACATAGCCACACTCTAAGAAGAGCTTATTTTAAATTCGGGATGGAGCTTACGCTCTGAACATTCTGAATCGAAGTGAAACAGGTCTCATTTCACCTCTCTAAATACTGGTTACAGTCACAGCCTGAGCTCTTACGCCATTTCGAGATTTGGCAGACAGTTCAGCTTTTACAAAATCTTTAGGGCTCTTACCCACAGCCCTTGTTAAGTACTGTATGGAAATGCCACCTACAGCAAAGGCAAAAACTTGATACTATCCGTATTAATTCATAGTAACTATCAACTGGTAGTACCTCTATCTAGGGTCTCTACTATAAAAAGTAGTCGATAAATCAACAGTAGTCAACATTGACAAAAGCATAGTAGTTATTCACGGCTTTCATTTACTTCTTTATTCAGAGCTTGGTGATGGATCTGCTCCTCAAAACAGTTAGGAAAGACTGAAAAACAATCTTTTAACAGGGTGACTCATGTGGCTGTTAGTCACACAAGAAAATATGCACATCTGCATAGAAAATAGATTTTTGGGTTTTAAATTTCAAAGCTCACAATATTAAATTATGTGAATAGAGTCTAACCTTTTGACAATTGCTGACTCTTGAAAAGAGTAAGGTATGGTATTAATAAGCACTCTATGGCAATACAATTTAAAGCATTAAGTTGATGTTCCACCAGCACAGTCACTCAAAGGCAGTTCAGTTAACAACAACTAGTGGATGTAATACTGGGTGCTTACTAACGGGATGTGTGGCTGCAGCAATCACTAAATTTCAACTTCTGTTGTGATACTTTTTATTTTACACTGACGACATCATAAAAACATTCACCTGGTAAGCTCAGATTCTTTCTGTGTCTGCATCCAAAATAAACTGAAGTTGAGCAAGAGTAGCTTTACTTCATGCATAGGAGAACCACCTGTTTGTTATAAGCAGTCTGAGGATTTTTCTGAAGCACCCGGCAGCTAAATGGCTGAGGACTGAATGTCACAAAGACTCAGAGATTTCCCAAAGAACTGTAGTGTCTTGACCATGAGGAAATGGTTTTCATTTCTTAAGTTATAAAACCTAGAAATTGAGAAAGCAGACAATTTAGAATTATTTTTTTCTAGTTTAGCTGGGAAGAGAAAGGGCTTATTCCCAGCAGTTTTACACCGTCACTGACCATTTTCCCAATCTTTGGGTAAATAATTTCCTATCAGATGTTGCATTCCTGGAGGCAAATCCTTAAGTAAAGTTACATGTAAATGGCAAAAGTGTGAACTCGACTACTTTTGATGTAGAGCCTTTGGAGCCCTCTCCATGGCAATACCTCTGGCCCTTCCTTCATCAGGAAGGGGCCGTTTACGAAAAGGCGACCTCCCCAAGAACTGACTATGCATCAGCACTGTCAGCAAACATTTCTGAGGAGAGCCTCCTACTGTAGAGGATTAAATAAGCTGCATTTACATTAGCTATGTGTTAGAAAGCTTGAAAAAATAACCATCCTTTCTTCTACTCCCCCTTCTACCCCAACTGCCCCTCTATAACTTAAAGTAAGACATTGAAGTACATTCTGAGTCAGTGCTAGGACATGAAGTTACAGAATCAATTAGAAACAATTGATCTTTGATCAGAATACTGAATTTCATGCTACCGTACCTAAACCTTTATGACTGAATTTATTACTGCATCTACAGCTTTAGTACAACACACAAGATGAACTCTAAGTGAGCTTTGTCTCCGCAGCTTTCTGGCACAAAAATCTTGGATTTCCTTTTGCAAGCAAGAGATTCTGGTAGGCATCAAAACAACTTCAGGCATCAGTAAGAATTCCTGCACCTTTCATTCAATACAGACAACACTAGTGGCATTATCAACCGGTGAAGTGTAGAGTCGGTTATAAAGTAGCTTCTTTTACATTTAAACTGGTCTTGATCTGGTCTTAATTTCATGTCTGGTCAACTTGTTTCCAAAGCCATAGAACAAGTCTGCTTGTCCATGTCTTAATTCTACCGAAAAAAATCTCTACAGCTCTACGCAATGAAAAACAAACAGGAAGAGAAAAACCCACAACCAATCAACCAACCCACCCTAAAAATCCTTTCTGTAAAAGGCAGTAAAACGGAGGTGTCAGGGGCACCGCAGCCGGGCTGTGGTGCGAGCCACGTCCCGCCCCGCACTTACTGCGGGGCTGCAGGGCCCGCTGCGCCGGGCAGCTGCGGGGAGCGGGGTCCCGGCTCTTCGCTCGGGTGGGACGGGCAACCCGGGAGGAGTCACCGTGGCAGCCGGGTGTCCCTGCTAGAGGGTTTCCCGCGTCTCCCACCCCTTCCCGCCGGCGTTGCATCAGCCGCGGCCGCAGCGTTCCGTGGGTGTCCGCGGCGGCCCCGCTCCTCGTCTCGCACAGCCGGGCGGCGGGGAGAGGCGGGCGCCGGCCGGGGTCCCTTCCCTGCCGCTACTGCCACTGCCACCGCCACCGCGGCCCGGCGAGCTCACCTGGAGCGCCCGCACCGCCCCGAGTCCTCCTCGCTGCAGCTGCCGCCGCCCCGTGCCGCCGGGCACGGATCGCCTCCGCCGTCCCCCTCCTCCTCCGCCTCCGCCTCCGCGGCCGCCTGGACGGCCACTCGAATCTGCACGGGGTCCCTCCCCGCCGTCAGCTCCGTGTCGGCGGCCCCAGCCCCGGGTTCTGCCGCTTCGGGGCGCCCGGGGGTGGCCGGCTGCGGCTGGGCCATGGCGCTCGGCGGAGGAGGCGCCGTGCCGCCGGCCGCGTTCGGCTCGCCGCCGCGACACCAGCGATGCCCCGGCTGCGGCAGCCGCCGCTCTCCTCGCCGCTACCGGGCGCCGAGCGGCAGCCGCCGCCGCCGCCGCCGCCGACAT